>JAOQIF010000237.1:0-100626 GCA_026260285.1 Colletotrichum sansevieriae | reverse complement strand
CCAACCGTCTCACTTCAAGTCTGTAAAGCACATAATCCGCAATCATGTCAATGGCGCCGAGCTCCCCCCGGCTGCCCAGCCCCCCGCCGCCCGCAGAGATTCAGATCGGCCCAAAGTCCCCTTCGATGGGCGCGCAGTCGAACCGCCAGGCCTCTCAGATGGAGCAATCCCTAATCGAAGCCAACTCGAGGCGTCGCATACACCCAGGCACCAAGGCTGCCGACATGGCAGCTGGACCGCCTTTGGTCCCCCTTAACGAGGTTCGTTGGTACCCGGGACCGTGATAACCGAGTTTTCTCAAGCGCCGTCCCCAATGTTGACATGTGCTTTGGGAAAACCTATAGCTCGACTCGGCCTTCCAGCTCCAAGAACACCTCGCGGCCCTACACCATCACCACACGAACAGCAACAGCACTCCGCTAACCCGCACGACCGCAATTCAACTCGCTACGCCCCCGCCGGGCATCGACCGCACGCTCTGGCTCTACGAGCTATGCCGCTTCCTCATCTCGCAATGCAACACCCTGATCGTGGGCTTCCTCTTTGACTCCCCACCCTGCAGCGCCGCCACGTGTCCCGAAATGCGCGCCTCCGAGTGGCAGTTTCTCTGCGCCGTTCACGAGCAACCCAAGAGCTGCTGCGCCATCGACTACTGTTGCCACACCCTCGACTGGGCCGCCAACATCGTCACTGACCCCAAGATTTTCCCCTCACGCTTCGTTGTGCTGTCCGACGTGCACAACAAGGGCGTCGCCGTCAAGAATCTCGTTAACGTCTTCCGTCGGCTGCACCGCATCTTCGCGCACGCATGGTTCCAGCATCGCGCCGTATTTTGGACGATCGAGGGTCAGACGGGCTTGTACGTCTTCTTCAAGACTGTCTGCGACATGTACGATCTGCTGCCCGCCGAGAACTATAAGCTGCCGCCTGAGGCGGAGGGTTTGGAGACGGCTACGGCTGTGCCTGATGGCAACGGCGCGGACAAAAAGCAGCATCTCCCCGTGACGATTGCCAAGCCTCCTCACCGGGATGGTGGCCAAGGCGAAGACGACAACTATCAGCCGGTGGGCAGGACCGCTACGAGGCGCCACGTCAGGGCTAGTCCTTCGGTCGGAAGCGCGGTAACCACCGTGGTAGAGGCTGACGAGGAGGAGAACGATGTTGCGGGCAAAAATCGCGACATGCACATCTCCGCGCCAGAGGCGGTGGAGGAAGAGCCCGAGATCGCGGAGGTGCCAGTCATTGTCGAGAAGGAAATTTTGGGGGACGTCCCGTTGCCCGAGGAGCAACCACAGGACGAGGCGCCGACGGTGCTCGAGATCACGGAGAAAAATCTTTGGCACGAAAAGGGAGATGAAATCTCCGATGACGCGGATCAGACCATTGTGGTTACGGAAGAAGCACCAAGTGATCCGATGGCAGAAGAGCAGACCGAGGAGCCGGGAAAAGAAGAATCTTCGACGGATGAAACGCAGGAAGCCACCGATAACGAAAAGGAGAAGGGTGAAGCAAACAAAGCCGAGGAGACTACCTCAACAGCTGACTCGGAATTCGTCGATGAGGATGTCAGTACCAAAGACTTTGCCCAAGAGTCCACGAAGTCAGCAGAATTCAATACAGATACGACAGATGAGAGCAAGCCCGAGAAGGACGTCAAGCCTGGAGACGAAGAGTCTTGATGCTAGCGACTTTTTGAGGTGAAAAGGGAATGCCGTAAAACACGGCCCGTTTACGTTTGTTTCGACTCCTGCTTGATGAGCCGCCGGGCTTAGTGTCCTGGAGGCATCAAGAAATTTCCTTGTCATGAATGAGGACGATGATGTATAGTACTTTTTTAATATGGTGATGTTTTAGTCATCACTCTGTATCAACTCAAGAAGCCTATGTCTATGTCTAGCCGGGCTTCTTACGGATCTGGGCTTGTGGAAGATGTGCAAGAAAAGAAAAAGCGGATCTCGGTTGGCCATCAAGAGCAGCTATGATACATTTGTCCCCTTCAATGTGTGTGATACGGTAAAGTGGACGCCAAAATGCGGCGTGGCCTGCAACGTAAGACATGGCCTGAGTGGCGAAATCGGGGAACAGAATGAAGGTTTATAGAGGCGAGACATGGTGATGTCCAAAAATGAAAAGTTGGTATGGGGGAAAAAGAAGAAGAAGAAGAAGACGGAAAATCAAGTTTCTGAACAATACTCTTAGGCCTCGTGGTGGCCAGATCGTGACACGGCTTAATGTACCTGGTCATCCGCAGCGAATCGAACTTGCGAGAGACGATCGTTCTCCTCCCAGTCGTTTACTCCCCATCCCTCCAGTTCTCCTACCTCTCTCTCTCTCTCTCTCTCTCTCTCTCTCGCGCGCGCGCGCGCGCTGTGTACCTTCCTTTTTGGAACTCTTTTTGAACAAACCCCTTCCGAAATACAAGCCCACTCATGGGAGCCAGAACGTTGTCGAGAGCATGTCATCGCACCCTCACCCTAGACTAGGCCGCTGCGCTCTGGCCAGCTTGGACCGACGGCTCGTCATACATCTGCATCTTTGCGAAGATGTGACGCACTTCTCGGAGGTTCTCCGCCTGGGTCGATATCGCGTTTGCGTTACGCTCGTCCGCAAAGGTGCGGACGCTCCGCAGGATGGGACTAAAACCCTCGTCGTCGGGCAACCACCAGCGCACGCAAGACGGTTCCTGGAAAAGCTCCGCCATTTTCGAGCGAAGTGTGATCGGATGGATGTAACTACATATATTAGCATCTAGCCTTCTTCTTTTTGTTCTCAAAAACGGGGGATTTATTCTGCCCCTAATGATCAAAGACAACTCACCCCATGGTCTCCAGCAGGGCAAATTTACGTCTTATCCACATGTGATGCTTCGGATCATGTGGCAAGAACAAGGCGGAAAGGGCAACGCATGCCTGGATCTGTATAAGACTGCCTTTCGGTTTGTGGGGCCAGTTTTCGACGGCCTCGAATATCTGGCAAATGGCGTACGCGTGACCTTTCAGTTCGTCGTAGAGCTCGACCCTCTTCGTCGTCGGAGATTGGCACTTGTGCATCATCGTCGTAGAGTTCCATTCGCCCGTCAGCATGGTCGTTGGGAACACTGGAAAGTCGTACAGGATCCCTGGTGCAAAGGGGTCCACGATGTCGTCCTCGCTCAGGGGTCGGGCGTGGCTGAAGTCTGTGACAAGACGGGTAGCATCCGTCATCTCAGGGTCCCAGCCGTCTTTCCAGTCGTGGAGCGATTTCTGTATGCGCTCGTGCTCAATGGCGAAGTCATCGGGCGATATTTGCCCTCTGCTCCCCCGCGCAAACAACGTTGACATATCCCTGGAGATGACCCTGAGCCGAGCTGATTCTGCCTCCACTTTCCAGGACAGACTGTCTCCGTCGACGGCGGCCTGTTTATCGCAGTACTCGACATTGATCGTGAACCACGGCTTCGGTAGCATCGTTGGAAACCCGCCCATTAGGGCGATGAAGATATCGAATCGTCCATACCACGATACAATCATCCGACCGAGAGCACTTTGGTTGGCGGTCTCGGGGGTAAGTAGATGTGTTAGCATCTCGTACGCGGCCTTTTGATGTCCCATGAGGTTGATCCAGTCTCCCAAGTATTCCTGTTTTTCTTATGTCAACTCACGGCCCCCTTCGTACACAATGGTTGACACAACGCGTACCTCAATGGTGGCCAATTGCAGCACTGTCAGCAGTGTGGTAAAGTCGTGTTTCTCCTTTCTCTTTAGTGAGTTCAGCAACAGAATGACGCTTTTGTTGTAATATTTCAAAAAGTCCTCCATTTTGCCGTTGGGATCCTGGAGAGTGCGTTGATAGGCAGCGAAACCAACGACGGCATACAAAAGTGCCTCATTTTGCAGCGCATAACTTGGAAGAATGACGCGGAACACCTCGTGGGTGTCGATGAGCATGCAATAATGGTAGTGCGTCACGTTTTCGCAGAAATAATCGAGATGCTGTCGTAGCTCTATAGGCAGGTTTGACCAGTCTGCTTGGTTGCTGAGAGAGAGAACTCCCAGATCAGGCATGGCATACGTCGTCGTGGCTTGACTGGTCGATGTTCCGAAGGATGCTGACGGTGATGCACTCTTTGTCCCTTCATGTGATGGGGTCTCAGAGCTTCCACGAGTTCCTCCTGTGCGATGAAAGTTGAGCGAAGACGCTGTACTGCTTCGACTCGGGCCGGAGAAGGTTTTCTGGTAAGATTCCTCGTCCACCTCGTCCTCGTCCAGAATGGTGTCAAGGCCGGGAAGCTCCGTATCTTCATCGCCCTCTTCGGGGTCGTTAGACGAATCAGGACTGGCCTGTTGTGTTGTGGCTCCGTCCTTGGATGCTGTCGTCTGGCCTGCTGCGCCTTTGGCTGCTGGAGGTTCTGGATAAATGCATTCACGGCCACCCTTTCGACATCCTGCGATCGTGTTAGCTACTCCATAGCGTTTCAATTGGGCTGGGTTTCACACACTGTCGCAAATCGGCCGAGTCTCGTCGCACTGGTGTTGCGGTTAGACTTCAGAAGGAACAAGACGAATTCAGAAACCGACCTTAACTCGACGGCTTCTACACATGTAGCAGCCAGACCTTGTGCGACGGTGCTTAACGTGATCCAAGCCTGACGCCGACTTCCTGCGGTTTCGAGAGGATTTGGGAGCGTTCAGTCCAACTGGTTCAGGAAAGCCAGTGAAGTACCCTAGGTTAGGATAAGGCCCGGGTATCACGCTGCCAATCATGGGCATTTGACCGCCAGGAAATTGGGGAGGATGTGTGTCCTGAGGACTCATATTCTGGCTGGCTGCCACCCCCGACATGGAGGTGAGGAAGTGGTGGTAATAGTCCCCCATGGTAGCGGTTGAAGATAATTGTAGTCGAGTCCTCGATTGGGAGGTAAGGGGAGGGGGAGGCAGTGTGGAGCTGTGTCAGCGTTTCCTGCAGAGCTGGCATGCTCTATCCGCACAAGCGCGAATAACGGAGCTGTATCCCTTTGGATTCACAGATCGCTACACTGGACCGCGTTGCGACCTGAATGGCGGGCTTGAATGTACTCGTGTCCGTTGGAAGAAGTGGCGAGTCTTTCTGGAGTCGTTAGGCAATGGAGGAGGAAGCTTGAGGTTTAGGCCTATGAAGAGGCTCTCCGTCCGAGCAGAAAGACAGATTTGATACGACAAGATCGAATCGAAAGCCTCCTACCTATGACAAGCATGTGGTCCCAGAACCTGGGCATGGAAGCTGTTCCAGCTAGATGATGGCTACCAATTGACAGAGTCTAAGGTTCTGAAGACTGCCGCACGAGCTGTTGGTCGAGGTTGCTGCTCGAGGGGGTCTGCGCAGGCGCGAGGAACCGCACACGGCAGGCTTAAGGACCGTATTCCTGGGGAACCAGGAGGTCAAACCGCGCTGCTCTAAAGAGGGTCCGGTCACCTAGAGCCACACCAGCTCCCTCGACGGTGAGTAAAGTTGTTGCTGATGGTCGCGGTGGGGCTCTTGGACAACCAAAATATAACTAAGTGAGTTCGAGAGGGCGGGTATGGCAACCCGGACTCTGGTGATCTGCTCGCGGGATTGTCGTTATGGCTATGGCTCCTTGTGGGTGCTACGCTTGGAAGGGAAAGTCGGCATCCAGAGGCAGATGGCAAGATGGTGTTGTCTGGCCTTCGTATCCAAGAAATCCCGGTAAAATTCGAAAGCCCCGGACGGCTGGAGAGGAGAAAAGTCGCAGTGGTTGGCCAGAAACCCTTAGCTCCAGCAACTGGCGTTGTGAAAAATACCAATGTGAGCGTGGCCCGAACTCTAACCTTGGAGAAGAGGAGAATGAGGCAGATGAGGGTATAGGCTTTAATCTGCCGCGGTTCCACTCACTTGGGCCAGACAAGGGGCAAAGATCGAGAGACAAGGTCGAGGATGGAGAAGTTCCGCCAGATGAGCCAAGACCAGTCCGAAGAGTCAGCACCGTTAAGGTCCAAAGGCGAGACGAAACTACCCGAGTATGTGGATATATCGGGCGTGTCCAGGCAAGACACGGCGTGGAATGTAGACGGGGATTAGGAATATTCCTTAGTGGGAGTCGAGGAGTGAACGACAGGATAGGCAGTAACAAGCTCTGCTTTTGCCGCAAATGGGATAGTGGGCAGAAGATTAGCAGCTCTCAGCAGTATGGGCAGATGAACAGTCCTTGATGCGGAAATGTCGTCCTGAAAACTGATGGAAGAAGCTGGCCGTGAAAAGGCTTTTGGCGCAGTCAGCCTTGCGAGCTCTAGCACTTGGTGGTTCCCTAGGCTCGGGAGAAGCGGTTTGAAAAGACAACCACAGGTCGAATAAAGTTCCGGGATGGCGCATGAGGACTTGGGCGGCTGAGGCGTGGCGGATACTTAGAAGAGTCCGATCCAAGGCGTTGGAAGAGAGTTATCAACAATGCCGACAGAGGGTCGTGGCAACGGCTGGCTTCCCTAGGCCTCGACGGTTTAATCTCTCGGCCTGGACTGGTTTCGTTGCTGCCGTCTGCTCTAACGGTTAGCATCCGGAGCAAGGCGCGGATCATTTGGCTTGGTCGTTGAGGTGACAATGGCGGACACCTTCAACTCACTCGCTAGGTCGAGGCCACGAGTTTCTGTACAGAGGCGTGTGCGCGTGCTTCTGGAGCAGAACTGGGTGTCAGAATCTGAAAAGACGAGGCAGATAAGCCCTGGCAAATAATGAGACAAGGGTCCTCCGCTCAAGGTGATGTAACGAGCCAAAGCAAGCACCCAGGCTGGTGGGGTTGAAGCTGGCCTAGGCTTGCCGGGGTTGGGGTTGGCAAAATAGGACTTTGGAATTCAAGGCCCTGTCAGCTCCTCCTGCTGGGAGATTGATCATCACTGGACTAGCTCGAAACGATGTGGAGGTTCCTGGTGTTGATCTGAAGTCTGGTGCCTGATCCCGGTTTGCGCGACTGAAGAGCCGAGACAGCTGGGCGCAGTCGCAAGTTAACTCGTGCATACATGGCCGCCGGGCCTGTTGTATGAAACCTGCGTTCCCAAATGCGTCTGCACAAATTCACACATGTGTTGACGGGCTGAATGGCAGTTTATGGAGTTCGTGGACACGTTCTTCCACGCGAGTCTAGCGCGAATTCGTCCGAGCCCAGGCAAGCCATCGAGCCTATGAGCTCAGCACAAAAGGTCACTATCAAACAATGTGGGACTGCTCCTGTCTAAGACGGCGGAGATTGATGAAGGGACGAAGTGTCGGTGGACCTGTTGGACGCCATCGGTATCGTACAGAGGAAGGTTGATCGATCTGAAGCTATAAGAGGGACGGCGACCAGAGTGAAGTCATGGCAAAAAGGTCTCTGTCCTTCTGCTTGCAGCATTAGGTGTACAGAAGCTGTGGCTTAACTGTGGTTGCAGCTGGGCAGAGCGGCTCAGGGAAGATATTAAGTCTGCATAGATCACAGCAACGGAACCAGGCCAGACCAGACCAGACTAGACCAGCCCAGCAGCCGCCGGGCAGGCAGTCAGAGGTTTTCCGAGTACCCAAGCTGGCGGGGCACGGAGCCACCAACATGGAGATGGAGGAGAAGGCCAATACCCTCAGCAATCCACCCCATAGGGGCACCCTCGTCAACACCCACACCCAGGAATTTGGGTCCCGGCCTGGCAGAGCTGGGCCGGCGTTGGGGATGTCAAGTAGTAGGTGTGGTACGAGCGGGAGCACAGACGGTGCTGTGAAGTGCGGTGCAGCGGGACAAAGAGGGGAGGGCAGAACAGCAACAAGGCAATTGAAGTCGACGATGCTTTTTTGCGAACGCGGAAGCGTGGAAGGCAGCAGTAGCTTTCCGGGTATTATGAAAAGTGTGTTGTGTATACCATAGTAGTAGAGCACATGATATGGGTTAAACTGGCGTGAGAAAGTGTATAATTACCCCCATGTGGCTGAACGTGGGTGGCGAACGGCACTAGAAGCAACAGCATAATCTAGCTTTCTTGGCCCTGGAACCTGATGCCGCTAGCGCCCATGCTTAGAGTAAGAGCGGCGGGCCTTGGGATGGGACGAGAAATGAGTTGAAGTTGCCGCCACAGCTCTTTTTGACATGTCGCGCGCGGGTGGAGAAGCTGGAACGGGAGTCGGCGGGATCAAAGGACGGGCACTGGCAGCGCCGGGCAGCGCGCGATGAGATGCGAGATTGTAAGTGCCACCATAGACATCGCAAGGACAGTAGTCCTGAGGACACTGCTTTCAGCATGAACTACAACGCAAACGCGCCTCGACATCGAGCTTCCATGAGGGCACCCAGTACCTTGCTGCAGAGCTTCATATTACGACAAAGTCAAATACCTAGGTAGTCGTCTAGGTTTCTCCGCCGTGTTGGTTCTCGGTGCTTGGGACCGACAACCCCCGGATGTCAGCCAGGTGGCTTTTTCCTCCACCATTCCCCCTCCCAGACCAGAATATCATTTGCTGGTAGGATTGATGACAGCTGCAGGGAGGAATGGTGACCGGATCTCTGCATGTCAGGGTAGGTGGACACACAGATAGTTGGGTGCACAGGTAGAACAAATCTGCGGGCTCCAGACGGGGAAAAAGAAGGGCGAAGCTGGTGCGTCCTGCATGCAGTGCTTAGTAGTCTGGAGTCGATGATAAAGGCTGACAGTCGTCCCAGGGACTCAGGACAGTTGGGGGGAAGCAGGGGTGGCCTTGTCAGTCGTTGGACCAATTGATGTCCCCATTATTGTGTAGACTAGGAGCGAATACTGATCAACAATCCCAACATAGGCACAGGAACATCGTCCCATGAATGCAGTGCAGCGCGTACATATTCCGCGTTCCGAGCGTAGCATTGTATGGCGTGGCCCGCTCCGAATGCTCTCTTCATAGTCCGATGTTGTGCGTAAGTGCGACGATTTGGGTAGGGTTGATGAGTTTGGTTCCTTGGGCAGCCCAGCTCAATGGAGCGTGGCCGTAATGTAAGGCACTTGCTTTATGTGCGCAAGGTATTGGATCGAATCGACAGTCGGCCTCCTTGCTGGGATCAAAAATTGCCTAGCATCTTGGGCAGCCTGAAGGCGTCTGTACCTACTACGCAGTAGTCTGTACTCCTTTGTGGGCACAGGCGATGGGCCCTGGATCCTGCCAGGTCTTCCTCAGGGGTCGGGATCCCAAATGAAAATCGAGCCTGCATTACTAAGTCTGCAGCCAAGGCCAATGAACGGAGAAGGAATATACGGGACGAGGAAGGATGAGAGCGATTAGCCGCCGGCTTGATTCTCACCTGGGAAAAGCTGCATACTGGTCGATGGTCGGTGTCCGTCTGGTTCCAACGCGATTAATGATAGCAATAGCGAAGCGTGTGAATCATGTGGAGCGATGTTTATAACTACCTTAACTGCCCTGATTTCCGTTCTTCGTTCCACCTTATTGATTGCAATTGTAAGGTGCGATAGACAGAAGTCGGGGACCTGCCTTGGACCTGCGAGAAGCTGAACGTAAGATAAGGTAGGTAAGGTAGACTGATGGTGGAAAGCGCATGGCATTATGTAATTCGCAGAAATGCAGCTGGGTGTGGCTTCCCGAACACGATGGGTGGTGGCACCGTGGGCAGAGTCTCGAAACAGCAGGAGTCAATGGACGGGCCGG
The DNA here is from genome assembly GCA_026260285.1 of Colletotrichum sansevieriae. Lineage (NCBI taxonomy): Eukaryota > Fungi > Ascomycota > Sordariomycetes > Glomerellales > Glomerellaceae > Colletotrichum > Colletotrichum sansevieriae. The sequence goes on along the minus strand of JAOQIF010000237.1, from coordinate 91,005 downwards.
GTCCACAGCTCATTCTCCGCACTCCTGCCATGGGGCCGTCGGACTCGGGGCCCAAGGGGGGATGGCGGGCCCATAGCAATGCAACAGGCCGCGGCACGATTTGGGAAGGTGCCTACTAAACCTCAGCCCATTACCAGGTATCATGCCCGGGATCCTCTGCGGCACAGTAAGTGCCTAGGCACAGGCACTTACTTGCAGCTTAGACGCCAAATACGAAGGAGGGCAAGATCTGAGCATGCAGGAGACCTGGTGCGCGTTTCTTAGATGGGTATGGTATACCTAGGTAAGGTACTCGTACGCCTACTAACCTACCTATCGTGTAATCCGCGCCTTCGATACTCGCAATGGCTGCGTGACTCTCGCTCAGACTAAAATCTCTAACGACTTCAGCTCCAGTAGGGCGAGGTTGAAGCTACCCATGGGTTACTTCTTACGTCCTTGGTCTTGGGCCCAAGTCGGCCATCTTCTTCATCCGTCAAGGAACCTGGCTAAATCGGGTGTTTTGTACAAGGAATTTGAATTATTGAATTAAGATAGATGACTATGGAACTTGCTTGTTGGCGTATCCATATCTACCGTCCTCCTTCTGGCCATTTTCCTATGGGGTTGTGCTTGCCCTACCCTTCCAGCCGCTCCCCCCTCCAGCGCTCGGCATGACCCGGGATGTCATGTTTTGCGGACGGCGGTACGAATTTAACCTCCAATGACCCGATCCAATGATTACCAGCGGCCCAGATCGATCGAGGCTGTTACGTCTGGCCCTTGCCTTTTCTTCGGCACATGTTTCCTTTCTTTCTTTCCTTTTTTTTCCCGTCCCATTCCTTTTTGTGTTCTTGCCACCATACAAACACGTATCTTTGTCTCTTCCTATACGGATACCTCGAGGCACCTTAGTGCAAGCTGAGGTGGTTGCCTGCGCAGCTGCAGTTTCCGTGCATTCTTCCGCCCTGGGAAATGCCTTACTTAGGTAACCATATTATGGCGCCAGAGCTGCAACTACCCTCAGCTGCTGCAATGCAGAATGCCGTACAATGCGGCGCGCTGCATTTTCATCACGTCAAGACTGGAAATTTCAGATATCGAAGTCTCCAGCACCTTCACTGCAGTAGACGATACTTTCCGCGGCACCTCAGTCCGACAGTCCTCCCCCCTTTACTCAAGTACTACTGAAGTACTTCAGTACAGCAATTTGTGGAACACCAATATATGGAATTTTTTGGAGCTAGAAGTATATATCCTTGCCCCTAATAACCTAGCACCCTTACTATATCCCCTAGTTTATAATCCGCTTTTTTAACGCTTTAAGGAATTTAATATACTACTTATTACATAGCTAGTTAATTTTAATAATATCTTTAGATATTAGATATATTATATATTTAAACTCTATTTTAATATTATTAGTTAACTTAAGATACTCCTTTTTAAGGTATCTTTACTATTATATACTTAATTGCTATTAGAGAAAACTATCTCTAATTTTTAATTAGGGTAGTATTATCAAAAAAGTAGTTATTAAACTAGTAGTTCTTTTAATACTTAGAGTAATATATTATTATAAGGGTATTAATAAGATATAAGTATTAAACTATCTTAGTAGCTTAATTTAAATTAATTAAAAATACTTATAATTTTATTACTATACTTAAGTATTTTAAAGATTTATTTTATTACCTTAGATTACTTATAGAGGTTTATAATATCTTATGGCTTATTTTAAATCTTCTAGTTTAAGGTTTAATTAAAATTATTAAAGTAGTTAGTAACTATTACTAAGTTTTTATTTATTATTTAGCGTGGAAAAGGCCCCGTTTTTTGCGGATATAAAGGTTACTAAATACATCAGTATAGCCCCGTTTTACAGCTGCTAGGAACACCCGGCATATCAGCCTTACTGCACTACGGCGGTGCTATCCAGCTTGGAAACGACACCACGCTTGACTGAAGTATCCCTCGTTCTCGCAGACTGCCACACGTACCCAACAACTCCATCTGTTCGGGCTGAGTTGAGCTTTTTTTTTTCAACCTCGTAACTTCGTTTTCGTTACACCCTGCACCTTCCGCATCGACTGTGCGTCAACGTTCCGATTATCAAGATGGACGAGACTGTAACGTCTCATCGGTCCCTGCTCGCTGCGGCCTGAGAAACCCATAACCGTCCATCCCTTCTGGTCCCCTGCTTCTTCCCGGCCTCGACAAGCGGCCCGGCTTCTAGAACGGAAATCCCAAAGTGTCAAGTATGCCAGTTTGCTTTTTCTTCGGTGGCGACAAAGGCCAGGATTGACCCGTCAGTTGGGGCGCACACCATTACCGCACACCCCAGAACGAGTCACGATATCGCCCTCGCTATCTATTCGGACTGCAAGCCCGTACATCCATGTCGTTTGCTTCAATATCAGTAGTGCCAACCCATATCAGAATCCGGCCCCCAACGCGAGCTATTCATGTCAGCTTCTGCGACGTTCAAGGGCCAATCTTCGGAAAAGAGAAAACGAAAAACAATTGCATGGATGCTTGAAACTTGACGCTTGACAGGACTACCCAGGATTGGAGCCAAAGCCACCATCGTTTTACAAATTCCTGCCAATACCTGATGCGCCGGACTTGAATCACCTCACAGCGTCAACACCTTGATGTCAACCCATTTGCATCGAACTCCAAGACATCCGCGATTTACAGGCGTCATGGACCGTCTTCCTTCATTGCTTTTTGCTTCACCCACAGTGGAGGCGGCCATGGCTCCTACCACAGTAGTGTACACCTCCTCCGGCGTCTCAAATGTTAGCGCAACAAGGGTCTCAATGTTACTGCCCTGTGCGATTTCATTTTACCCTGGTAACAGTGGGCTCCTTGTCACGCTAACATACGAGATGCTGAAGGAGGTGTAAGCTTGTTGGGATAATGGGTTTTGCGCTCGGACTACAGATTTCATCCACGGACATAGCAGCTCCGGTCAGCTATGCTGACCGCTACACCCGGATTTCGATCCCATACTAACCTGGCCCAATGGATTTGCATCATGGCCAAACCTATCTTACAAAGGTCCCAAGTCAAGGAACCACCCATCCATGCCAACATGGCGTCATGTCATCGCACATTACGTGGCTGGATCTGCCGCAGACTGATTTCTTCCAGGCGGATCAACACTCGATGTCCAGGACGGGATGCAAACATCCGTCTAAAGGGGGAATGCGCCCTGCATCGACCCGTGCAACACGGTTGGCGCGGCCCCAAATATCCACTTGAGCCCCAAATTGCTCTGATTCGACCTCACGAGTTCTGACTGGGTATCTTTGTTGCGCGCGATTCGGACGATGTCCCGGATGTTTGTCGTACTGCAGTACAGTCGGAAGGGGTCGTAATATCCACCACCAAAAAAAAAAAAAAAAAAAAAAAAAAAAAAGAGGAATTCTTGGGTCAATAAAAGACAACAACTGACCGGATGAGGCCCACCCGTCCTCATCGCTTTGGGGTCTCGGTGTTCGTCGACCGCGACTGCCAGAGCCTACCAGACCAAAGCAGATGCATTGGCCTGACATCTTTCCCTTCTGTCGGCGGCGAGGCGAGAGGTGTTCTTGTTTCGCAGGCTTCCTCGTTCAAGGCTAGCGTTTTCGGATGAACTGCCTCTGAGAGATTGGTGGTACCAGAAGATGGTCACCTTTGGCGACGACGGGATCAGTTCGCATATCATAAACAATAACACGGCTCGCTATAGCTGTCCATCTATGGCTGCCATGGCAGATCATCCGCTGGCAAGTAGGCAAAGCGGCCGACAGCAAGCGGCTATTGATACCTTGCTCATAACACGGTAACCCCAACGACGAGAACGGTAACTGTTCGTTGCGGTAATGCCGGTAATTCATGGAAATCTTCTCTCGGACGAAAGCGGACTCACGCGATGGAGTCTTGGAAACTCATCAAGTCATTTCCGAATATCAGTTCGCAAAGTTCGCAAGTCCCGCGGGCTAAGAAAGGAGTAATCTCAATCATTCCCGAGTGATATGGAGTTGACAGTGTCACAGCGCCCATGCAGGCGGGACAGTGGATGTCCATCCTGCATGTCCACTTGAACATGCCCCTGACCTAGCTCCGCAATCACTCACTTCTGTAAGGCTGGCGCTAAACAAACGAGCAGAAGGTGCTACCGAGCAGAAATACATGCAGCTATTCGCGAAAGGCCGGATTAATGCAGTGCATCAAATGGAAGAACGAGAAGTTAGCCTACTATCTAAGTGCCACAATGTTCTTCTACGACGGGCTACCCAGGCTGAGGAGAAGAAGCGAGCGAGACTGGGTAAGCATTGGTAAAACAGGGTTCAGCTTTTCAGCACTTTTTCCATTCTTCGACCGGCGCCGTTGGCTTATGTCGCCCGAACCAAGTCTAGCCACGAGGCCCAACCGTCGTAGCTCGCACCAGTCCAACGTTGGCATATGCCCCGAACGCTCGACCGCCTCTTAGATCGAGCAACTGATCAGGGAGCTTTAACAGTTAGGGAGACCGCATTCACGTTCGAACTCTCTTCACACAAGACAAGGACCAGATCTGGACCGCACAGGTGACTGACTGAAATAGGGCCACGGGGTTCAACCATGAACAGTCAGAATGCCAACAAGAGACGAACCCCAGTATCGCAGTCATAAGCCTCATCTGTTGTGTCTTTTTGTGTGAACCACGCATTGCTCCTCCCAGTAGAACAACAGCATCAACCAGTCTCACGCGCAGAAGCGTTTTGCATCGATATCCTATTCAGTGCTCAGAGGCTTGAAGCAGGGGTTCCGCAATTCAAATACTGTTCCCGTCAAAGTTCTGTTCCGAGTGAGATCTCCTAGATGACAAGTCATCCTCGGTTCCCTACTGGAATGTCTATGGGGCATGAATTATCCGCATTTTTATGCCAGAACCCGTGTACGATGGACGTACGTCTTTCGAAAACAGAACGATTCCGCTCAAGGAAGCCACTCGGATCAGAAGCTTCGAATATCACCACAGAGGACAATCTTGATGTGATACTGCTCACTCCTGCATCTGGCATCGAAGTCTCGAGTGGACACCGATCGGGGGTAAGGTGTTCAGACATACAGTGTTCTCTACGGATACCCATAGAATACTTGAGATGCAGAATCGACACTACAGCGGTCGGGTTTTGCCCCTCATCAACATGTCGCACCGCTTGTTATCTGGCCAACTGCTCGACAGACAGCTTGGCAACGATGATCGTTCAACACAACTCGAGGAAATGTGGCGATGATCTTCTCTTGGACGCGGTAAAACTACACTGGAAAGGCACCGTCGTAACTCGTGTCGGCAAATGGATGTGGCCCTGCAGCCGGCAGTATGTTCTGCTTCCGGGGTGCTCTTGATGCCGCATTGACTGCCGGGACCTTTAATGCCGAGTTCTCTTCCCCCAAAGTAGCAGTTCAACCGGCCCGATCAGAGAGTCCCGTTCCCGGCTCTTCAAGCACCTCAGAGGCTCAAATCAGCCTGACATCTCCAAGTAGTAGCGAAATCCCGGAGGAGACCTTTGTATTCAAGCAATGGCATGATGAGCATGGTTTGTGAAGGAAGAGATCCAGAAGAACGCGGAAGCTGCAGCCTCGAAGTCGAAAAGGCGTCCTTCGATTCGCCTGCACCGTGCTGGAATACCGCTCTAATACGACTCTGAATTCGACAATCCAATCGCAACAGCCGTCAAGCTACATCACGTTGAGACCTTACCTTTTAAATACCACTAGTTCAGGGTTGTTTTCGGAAAATATGCGGCAGAACCTTTCTCGATGCGACCCAAGGAACGGACTACGTTCATGAGCTGGCCACGAGGCTGCCATCAGACTAGGTGGCACTGTCACTCAGCGATGAACTACTCGAAATGGACCAGAGCTGTTCCCACCGGTATGACGAATTTGTCCCTACTGAAGTACCTCAGGGATGGGACGTCAATCATAGCAGAAAGCGTACTGGGTGATGGGAGCGCTCCATCTACTTGCTGGTTGGTTTCGAGTAAACGACCAGACTGACGTCCCTCAACCAAGTTCTAGTTCGTTTCAAGCACGGGCCAGCTATCTCGGAGAGAAGAACAACCTCAATCACATGACCTCACACGTGATCCCATCCTCAAATGTGCATGGTCTCCCAGGGGACTCTGGGCCTTGAGAGGGATGGCGAGGACCAAGTTTCAGCTTGGCTTGTAAAGGGGACGTGGTTGTTCGAGGATTCGTGGATGATGCGATACTTGACATCGTACCATGAAGGTGCGGTACTGAATTCAACATCGACTGATCCGACATCATGCAGTGAATCAGCTGGTGACTAAAATCGCAGTCGACTTATTCTAATTGGAACTGTCAACACATCGATTCGTCTTACAAGGGAGCGACATCAAAGGGAGAACTGCACGAGTCCAAGGCGTGAGCACACAAAAACTCTAAAGTAACTCGTGTCAACACGCGCACAAAACAATCAACAATAACTGGATCAAAAAGACTTCCATAATCATAAATAATGGAGGCAGCAGCCAAAGCCGCCGGAGCAGCTTCAGCGGCGGCGGCAAACATGACGACACCCATGCACCACGTCCCAACCAGCCTAGGCCTCGGATTTTACTTCCTCCCCTTCGCAACAGTTGTCTGCTTCCTCATCCCCGTCCTCTACCTCTTCCCCCCGATCCCGGCCACGACCGGCGACGCCCTGCGCGCCACGCACTCCAAGATCGGCGTCGCGCCGCCTAAGAGCAACCTCCAGGACCAGTCCTCCGCCGCGCATCGCGAGGCCCGTCCCGGCGCCGCCGCCGCGAGACTGCAGGCGCTGTGTGTCTACCCCATCAAGTCATGCGGCGGCATCGAGATGGCCAAGAGCAAGCTGCTCCCCACCGGTCTGGAGTTTGACAGGCTGTACACGTTTGCGCAGCTCAAGTCGGCGTTCCCGGTGGCCGTGGACGACTCGGACGAGGCCAAGGACAAGCACAGCTGGGAGTTCATCACCCAGCGCCAGTTCCCGCTCCTCGCGACGGTCAAAGTGGACGTATACGTCCCCGACACGACCAAGAGCACCGTCTTCATGGAGCGCTCCGGCGACGCGTGGATCGTGTTCCGCTTCCCCTGGCAGGATCGCGGCTTCGCCGGGCTGATGCAGTGGGTTGCGGCCAAGATCCGCGACGGATGGCGCGCGGTGCCCGAGAAGGAGGTCCTCTTGCCCGTTGAGTATCCCACGGCCAAGGAGGTTGAGCAGCGCGGGTACACGTATGAGGAGGTGCGTGTGTGGAAGGAGTTGGTGCCTGCCCTGAACATGGATAAGGAGATTCCTGATGAGCTGAGGCTGTATCTGGGAGTGAGCAACAAGCTTGCCATCTTCAGGGCCGATCCGGGACAGTTGAGAGAAGTGTATCGGTGTGCGCCGAGGAAAGAGGAGGCAGGTTATCAGCCTACTGTTAGGTTCCAGGATGCGGTGAGTTACGAGTTGCTTGAAGGCCTGGTCTCTCATGATCATCAGCATGAGACATCGGTGGGTATAGATGAGTTCTAGGGACTGACGAAGTTTCCGCAGTATCCCCTTCACCTGATGAACCTCAGCAGTCTCCGAGAATTCGACTCGCAGGTTCCCAAGGACGAGGAACTTCAGCAGCTTGATGTCAGGAGGTTTCGCTCCAATATCATCCGTAAGTTCTCACCCCCATGGCCCTTTTGGCTCGGGAGAGCATGTCGCCGACCCCGTCCGTGACCTAGTTTCTGGCGCTCCTGCATACGACGAGGAGTCGTGGAAGTACATCACCTTCACCCAGGGAACGTCAAAGGTTACCACTCCCGTAAAGTTCCAGGTCTCTTGTCGCACGGTCCGGTGAGTTTCCCCTCTCTTCACTGCCACCGCCATCAAACGAAGCGAAGACTGACATGACCGTAGCTGCAAGCTCCCCAACGTCGACCCGGTCACAGGCATCCGCCACAAGGTCGAGCCTGACAGGTCTCTCCGCAAGCTGCGTGAGGTCGATGAGGGCGCGCCGAAGATGGGGTGTCTTGGCATGCAGATGTGCCCGCTCTTTGAAGGCATCGACCGCGTCGAGTATATGCAGGCCTGGCTCGAAGTTGGTATGGAAGTCGATGTCCAGCAATGCGGGCAGCATGTGTACATCAGGTCGTAGTGGTTCCCCCCCCCCCACCACCACCACCACCACATCTCAAAGACAAAGGCACGGAATCCTTGGTGCAACAAATGGACCGAGAGACACGAGAGACATAGAATGGCATCATCGTCACGCAAATAAAAATACGGATAATAAAACATTCCGAATAATTTACCAAGATTCAAGTTCATCATTATGCGCACATGAGCCTCCATATAGAGCATGCCGTAACTCCTCCCTCAAGCTTCCTCGGTTGGTTCATTCAAGTACAACATCCAGACCCCGCGAAGAACAACACGGTGGGGCGTATGTCCGTTTTCCGTAGTTGCGCCTCGTTTGCGTGCCTTTCATGGTATCCAACCGCCCAGTCCCTGATCGATCATCATATACAACTGTTATAAAAACCGCTTCAATGGCAAGAAAAGTTTAGGGGACGTGTGAGACATCCCAAATCATCGTCATCATCATCATCGTGATATCTGCCCAATCCAGACCGGCGCAAAAACAAGGCCCTCAATCGCTCGAACCGACGACTTACTTGAGGTCAGCAGCCGTCAAAGCCTGGACTACACTTGTGCCTTCGCTGAACCGGGTGCGGAAGATGCGATTAGCGTTCTGGAACATGCCATCCTTGAGGGAGACGACAATGAACTGTGAGCCCTTGAAGCGGGTCTTGATCAGACGACCAATGTTTTGAGTGTGCGACAAGTCGAGAGCGGCGTCAACCTCATCGAGAATGTACATTGGTGCGGGCTTGAATTGCAACAGGGCCATGATGAGGGAGAGGGCGATGAGGGATCTGTTTGTACTGTTAGTATCGATCTCTTCGGTAACGGAGACTACGGGTTGGGCTTACCTCTGTCCCCCAGAAAGTTCTGTCAAGCTCTGCTTCCACACTTTTCCGAGAGATACCTTGACTTCGAGACCGTCGCTGATGGACTTGCCCTCGGGAGGATCCAGTTTGGCGAAACTGCCGGGCAGCAGCTCGTTGAAGATCTGGCCGAAGTCGCCATTGACCTTTGTCCACGTCTCCTCGAGGGCCCTCTTTTTGTAGTCGTCGAGGCTTATAATGGTCTCCTCGATCTTCTTCTTGTCGCGGATGACCGTCTTCATCATGTGCTTGAGGGAGACCTCCTTCTTCTCGACACTTTCGATCATGTTCATAACCTTGGGATTGATCTTCTTTTTCATGCCCTGGAACCTGTCTGTCAAGTTGCGCAGCGTGGCCTTGCACTCGGCGATGTTCTGGCCCTTGAAGTCGTAAGGCGTTCCCGTGCGGCCAAAGTTGTCCTTCTCGTCGGCGATCCACTCGTGTTCCTTCTCCATAGCCGCTACCCGTTGCACGGCAGACTCTTGCTCCTTGTGGAATTTGTCGACTTGGTGACCAAGCTTCTGCATCTCGAGGCTTTCCTCGGCGATGCGGGCGTTTTTGGAGCGTGTGGCATCCTCGAGAGCATGCAGCTCATCATCAAAGCCGTGGAGCTTGGCACGCTCGTCGTCCAACTCAGCCTGGACGCCATCGAGCGTCTCTTGCAGGCTAGCTTGTTGCTTAACGAGATCCTCAATGTCCCGCTCCTGGGCTCTGATGGCCACCTCGACTTCCTGAAGCTGCTCGCGGGCGGCGGACAGATCGCCAGCGACTTGTTCTGAGTCGAGCTGGGCATTCTGCACATCCTTTTGAAGCGCCTTTACTGAGGTGGAGTTCTTTGCAAGGTTGGCTCTAAGTTTGTCAAGAGATTTCTGGAGTTCGACGAGCTTCGCGTCTTTGTTGTTGTCGAAGTCCTTCATATCCTTCTCGATTCGCTTGACGTCGGCACTCGCTTCCGCATGCCTCTTCTTGGCCTCGGCGGTGTCGGTCTTGAGCTGAGCGATGGTCTCCTTCATGTTCTCCACTTCCTGGATGATGGACGAAGAAGAGTTGCCGCTGATCTGTTCCTCAGCGAGTTTGATCTCATGGCTTTTCAGATCAAGCTCCTGCTTGATCTTGCGAGCGTGGTCGAGCTTCGACTTCTCACTCGCAATAGTCTGCTGTAGCTGCTGCAACGAGCCTTCCGCCTCCTTGAGCTGGCGAGTGATGTCGTTGAGCTTCTGCAGAGTGACAAGAACGCCACTGGAGTTGGGAGAGCTACCACCAGACAACGTTCCGGATGGGTCGTATGCATCTCCCTCAAGAGTGATACTCCTCATCCTGACATTAGGGTCGAAAGTGACCTTCTTGGCAGTGTCCGCATCCGCACAGATCAGAGTGTTGCCAAAGACGTACTCCATAGCAGCGGATACTTCGTGGTCAAACCCGACGAGCGACAGAGCCAAGTCGACCTTGCCAGGGGCGATCTTTTGCGCGGTCGCAATGGCTTGAGCGGAAGCCTTGAAGGCAGCGATCTTGTTAAGGGGAATGATGGTAACACGCTTGCGAAGCTTGCCTCCTTGCAGCAGTTGGGTACCAGTAACTTCGGTATCAACCACAACGTTGTAAAGACGGCCACCGGCACAGATCTCAAGAGCCGTGCCGGCTTGCGTGTGCTGCTTGTCAAGTGTGAAGAGCTGGGCGACAAGACCTTTGACCTTGGAACGGTCAAAATTGGGAATGGGGTCGGCATAGTTGAAATCGATGTTGGCGACCTTTCGTCTTAGCCCGTCGGCCTCTTGACGCAGGCCACGGATCTGTTGCTGAAGAGCAGATTGCTGCTTGTACAGTGCCTCTTCCTGGCCGGGTTGAAAGCCAAGTTTACCCAGCTCATTCTCAAGCTTTTGCGCTTGTGATCTGAGACCTTCGAGATCTTTCAGAAGACCGGCGTTCTGCTCTTTGGCCTTCTTCGCACGCGGCTCGTCCTCCTTGATGCGTTTTTCGAGATGAGCAATTTTCATCTTGGCTTGCTCCTGTTCAGTAACAGCCGCAGTTGCGCGATTCCTGGCGTCCTGGAGTTGGCCTTGGTAACCGCTTTCTTGGCCGTCTTTGGAGGCAACACCAGTCTGCAAGGTTTGCAACAGCTCCTCCTTAGATTCAGCGTCTTGGGTCTGCTTCTCAAGGTCGTCCTTGACGGCGTCGAATTTGGCCTTGATATCGTCGTATGCTTGGGTTTTGCTTTGCAATGTTGCTTCCAGCTCCGAGACTGTTTTCTCCATGGCGGTCTTCTTTTCTTCTTCTTCAGCCATGCTTGACTTCTTGAGGTCCATGACTGTCGCCAGTCTGACGATTTCGTTCGAGTGCTTCTTGACAGATTCCTCGAGGCCTTGTGCCTTTCCTCCTTTCTTGAGCTCCTTATCACGTTGAGCGCGCACTCGCTTAGCGTCCTCCTCGAGGTGGGAAATCTCGCTCTTTAACCGTGTAGCTGACTCTTCCAGGTCTTTTCGTCGTTGTTTCTTGCCTTCGAGGTCTGCTGCGGACTGCTCCAATTTCTCTTGGTATTTCACGTAGTCATGTGCAACCACTACCCTCGTCAGACGTTCAAGGTCGTTCTGAGTTTGTTGGAAGTCGAGGAATGCGCGCTTCTCTGTCCGCAGCTTCTCGAGCTTCGGCTCGATCTCTTCTTTCAACAGCCCTGTGATTTCTTGCAGCTTCATTTCCTTCTTGGCCATGGTCTTCAGCGCCTTGTCTCTCCTGTCCTCGAACATTCGTGTGCCAGCGGCCTCCTCGATCATTGCGAGAATTTCGACAGCTTTCATGTTCAGAACCTTGGTGATGCGACCCTGCATGATCAAGAAGTTCGGGTTGTTGATATTAAGCTGGACGGACTGGAACAAGTTCTGCACTGTCTGTTGCTGCGCGCGGTGGCCATTGATGAGGTATTTTGAGGTGCCGCCGAGAACGATCTGTCGAGTGACGCTGATTGTCGCATATTCCTCGAAACCGATGGGTGATTTCTTCTTATCCCTATTATCGAAGACTATCGTAACGCTTGCTTTCGTGACACCGGCTTGGCCGCGCTTGTAGATGAGATCCTGTTGCGCATTAACTCAGCGCATGTTCGGTTGAAAGAGCCACCCGGTTTTGCTTTCTTACCTGGAGATTTTGCGCTCGGACGGTGGTCATGTTGGTAATACCCAGGACGAAGCAGATGGCGTCCAAGATATTGGACTTTCCGGAACCGTTCAGACCAGTGATCGAGTTGAAACTTTCGTCCCTACGCAATGCGATGTGAGCCTTCTCTCCCTCCCAGCAGGCAAGACGTAGTGTTTGTTTACCATCCCGAAATCACCGTTCGTACGGCGTACGACTTGAAGCCCTGGGAAAAAGTCAGAATTGGCAACTAAGATCGAATGCGTTTGAGTCGCTTACGTCTATAATAACTTCTATGACCCTCATGCTGCAGCGGTTAGTCGGTGATGTTGTTGTTGCTGAGGAGGACTTTGTTGGTGTCGTCGAGACTTTTTGTTTACTTTCGTCCGGTCGCGTTTCCATTGCTCGCCCCCTTCATGCAACCCTTGCCCGCTCTCCCGCTCGATAAGGCCCTTATCGGGGCTTGGCCACTGCGTGTCTGCTACCTCGCCCGCCCAGGGCAGCTACCCAAGCCACAAGCGCGACTGCCATTGCCCCAAGGCAGGGAAGCCCCACGACTCCAGACGCACTAAGCCAAATGCGGACTCGATCAAAACATTCGGTTTGCAACCGCAATTGATGAAGGCCCATCGACACCACCGCTCACATCCAGCACCGCTTTGCTTCCCACTTTCGTCGTCCTCTTTTCCCTCAAGCAAGCTCCCTTACTACTTATTGCCTTTCTTTCAAATCCCATGACCAGCTAGCATTTCCTTCTCCTTCATAGCGGCACTTTGGCGCCCGTCGCGCCTTACCTCACAGAATGGCTACGATGCGAGGCACGCGTGTGCCTATTGGCTCCGCCTCTTGGATTGTTGAAGAAAGAACAACGGCTCTCAGCATCGTCCAAGCAGAAGCAGAAGAATTCTCCTTCGCAGCAAGGAATGAGTTGGACTGGCTCAATGAGCATATGGCTGGGATCTTCAACGAGAACGAAGTGCACGTACATCCCTGCACCGACGTGACTTCGCTATCTAACGATGGCAGCAGAAATGTGGCCGAGATTTTCAAGACTCCAGGAAAACTTCGTGGCAAGACGCCGCGAACGGCGCGTAAAGTCGACAACGGCGAGTCTAGAGTAGTAAGTTTGCTGACCGTTGAGCGCGTTTACATACGATCGCTGACAACATGTAGCCATTATCCGATGTATTCTCCGCGACTCCCAACGGCGCGCCGAACGCTTTCACACAACAGCTCGCCCGGACTTCAACAAACAAGAATGAAGTCGCTAAAGCGACCTCGTCCCCCTTGATTAGCAGAACTGTCTCTCCACGCAAACCGACTGCATCACCGAGACCCGCCATTTCCAAGCAGCCCGTGGCCTTGGCTGATTCTGGCTATTATGGCAGCCAGGATATGGACAACTTGGACAACATGGACGTCGACCTCGTCGAAGAAGACACGCAGATTGCCGAACCTCGATCCAGTTCCCCCAAGACTGCCGGAAGGAGTGCTCACGTCGCATTCCATACCAACGACGAGGAAAACGCGTCACAAAGCCCGACCGTGACGAGGACCATGCGCTCACCGGAAATCACATTTCAGACCGCGAAGGAAGAGCAGACGACACGGGTGATGAGGGACACAACTTTGGAAGCTCCGATTAAGGAACCAGAGTCCCCAGCTTTCCAGAACCATACCGAGGAGGCCGGGGAACCGTTTTACTCGGCTCGGTCTCCTAAGCCTCGTTCGGCAAAGAGTGCGTCGTCTGCAAAGAATTCGCCCGTCAAAACGTCGCCCGTCAAGCGCTCTGCTGCCAAAGACGCCTCGGCGTCGCCGACACTTGGACCAGCACTGTCTCCTTCACCCGAACCTACACCCGATGCTCAGTTGCAAGCAGAAGTGGACATTCATCTCGACGATGACACCCGGTCCCCTTCCGTGGATTCGAGTCCCATAAGACCTGTTAGAAAGAGCAGTCTCAATTTTGCTTCGCTCCCAGCAAGGGAGCCCCTCAAGAACAAAAGTCTGGGACCTCGTGCCTCACGGACAAGTCATTTGGACAACAACCGCAAGAGTTATTATGGCAGACACACTGGCGGGAAAAGTCTGGGCAACAATGTGGAACCTCTCGGCGATTCGGATGAGGAGGAGGATAACGACGCTATGGATATCGATACTGCAGAAGATACGACGAAGGTGACCGACAGCTATGCGTCCACTCACAACAAGGCCTACACACAGCGGCTGCAAGATCAAATCAGTATGCTCGGCCAATCCCAGCCGAACGTTAGCCGGCCTTCCAAATCGATTCCAAGCTCTGCGGTAGCGCAGCAACTCACACAGCCTGCTGCTCCTCAGCCAGCACCGGAGTTCAAGCCAGCGTCGCCCATGAAGAAGTCAGCAGCAGCACCTCCCACCCCCGGAGCTTTCCCTGAGGACGATGACGAGGATGAGGACGACTGGATTGCACCTCCTGTTCCAACGAAGGACAACGCCGCCTCTTCCCCACGACCCCACTTGCCTAAGAGCCATACTGCTGACATCATGGAGGGGATTGGCGGTGCCGATACCGTTAGTGGCCCCGAGTTTGCTTTGCCTAAGCAGCGGCAACCCCCTGGCCGACCAGGCTCTCCGAAGCGGGCACCCGTCATTCCTGATCGCAACATTAGTACCCATGGCCACGGCAAATCCGCCTCGGTGTCGGTTCTGCCTGAAATGTCCCAAGATCAGATGGCCGAAGACCTGACTGTGCCTCACAAGCACGTCTCTGTCTCCAACCCCCTGTCCTCAGTGCCAGAAGATGGAGGCTCTGAGTCTCCAAAGTCGCCGACACGAAGCTTCCGCGATAGCCCGTTGAAGCAGGTCAAGAATAAGCTGTCTTCTATCCTGAAAACTTCCAAGGGTCTTCTTGCAAGCAGTGCGGCCATCAGTGCCGAGGGGATTTCATCAATTAAGTCGCCCTCCAGCACTCGTCTTGGTTTCCACTCTGAATCGTCTTCGGAGTCAATTGTTCCTCTTTCAACATACGCCGAGCCCTTGTACCCAGACTTGTCCAAGCACAAGTCAGCCGATACTCAAGCGACTTTTCCACCAGGAAGTCCCGAGCGCTCTGTTGCGCGCAGAACGAGAGCTTCCGTCGAGAAGGAGAAGGAGGACAAGCGCAAGGAGAAAGAGGCACGTCTGATGGCTGATCAGATGAACAAGCTTGACAGAGCTCGAGCTGAGGAACGTGAGAAAGCTCGAGTCTTCAGCGAGGAGCAAGAAAAGATCGCTGCCATGGAGAAGAAAATCACAGCGCAAAAGGAAGAGAGAGAGAGGGAGAAAGAGAGGGACAGGGCTGTACGAACGCCGGCGCCCAAGGAAGCCCCGAAGCCTACGAGAACCAGCCCTCGCAAGGCTAAGAACGCGGTTGAGAGTGAAGCGTCTGCTCCGGCTTCGAAGTCGGAGAAAGAGAAGCCTGACATGGGAATGACGGAGGCGCCTGCCCCAGTGCCGCCACCCTCAGCGTCTCGATCCGCCGGCCTGAGCCAGGCGGCCAGGACTAGAGAACTTCGGCGTCCGACGAAGCCTACGAAGGAAACAGCCAGCAGGACGAAGCAGCAGCCGACCGTTATTCGCGTGAACACTACTTCTCAGCACTCTCAATTTCATCCTTCGAACAGCCAGCTCTCGTCTAGCTTAGAGGGCACCTTTGGCTCATCAAATAAGTCCAAATCGCAGCCTAGCTCACACAGCAAACAGGCTTCGGTCAACAGCTTCAAGAGCTCTGCTGGATCCACCGGCCGCCCTAAAGCTTTAGAACTTGCCGCCAAGCGGAAAGAACAAGAAGAGCGGGATCTTCAGAAGAAAAAGGACGCAAAGCTCGAGCTCGAACGGAAGCGCGCTGCTGTTCAAGAAGAAGAGCGCAAGCAGGAGCTCAAGCGACGCCAAGAGGCAGAGAGGCAGAGGGAGCGAGAGAAGGAGCAGCAAGCTGAGGCAAAGAAGAGGCAGGCTGCAATTGAGCGTGCCAAACAGACACGAGCTCCGCCTCCCGCTGTCAGATCTCAGCCCAATGGCCCTCCCGATTACACCGCAAGTCAACGAAGTGACGGCCCCCCCTCACGGCCTCCGTCTCGGCTGCAATCGACTATTCCCCGATCTCAAGAGGATCGACCAGTTAATGCGATTCTCTCTAACGCTTCGAAGGCTGGTTCCAAACGACCTCTTCCACACGATGAGGAGAATCGCAAGCCACTTCGTAACGGGCCGTCATATCAGACCAAGGAGGCCAAGCGGAGGCGCACCAGCGATGACTTCGCTGACGAACTTGACATGGACATCCAGCCCCCCAATATCAAGGGGCCTCCTGTGCGTCCTCCATCCGTTGGCTTCAAGAAGGTACGTATACTCTCCTACTGATGCTTGGCCCGACCATCTGCTAATACACATTTTCAGGACATGTCCACCAAGTCTATGTACTCGGGCGGCTACGGAAATGGACCCCAAAGTGCGTCAAGAGATTTGTTCAAGGGAGTTGTCACGGCCCAACACAACAGCACAGTCAAAGCAACCAAGCAATTGGACATCAACCAGTTCGCAAAAGGAGATATACCGTTCAACCCGAACCCTAACACCGCGGGACCAGCACACAAGACTCCGGCGCGGCCACCCGCGAGTGCAAAGACAACAACGATCAAGAAATCCGCCACACGATCGTCACCCCGTTTCCAGGACGGCGATAAGATTGAGTTGCCCGAGATTGACACGGATGCTGAAGATGACGACGAGGCTGATGACTTTGTTGCGCCTTGGGCTGATTCACCCGACTTGCGAAGAGCCCTTATGCGACAGGAGAACCTGGACCCCATGAACGTGTTTGGCCCCCCACGTGCTTTGAACATGGAGGAAGTTTTCAACAACAGCAAGGAGAGATGGCACAAGTTCCGAGCGCGCACATCAAGTGCAAATTGGAGCGGATCAGACCGTTTAACAGAAGACGAGATCCGGAAGGACATTGCTGCCCGTGATAGGCTGCGTAGAGATGGTGGTTGGTCCTACGAGATGAGCAAGGATTTGGCTTGAGAGCCCCTTGTAGTTTTTCGGCGTTTCCGTTGTGTGCGAGGGATACAGCAGTGTTGGAGACACCTGCGAACGCGCTTATGAGAAGAATAATCTGCGGGCAGGACTGGACGGGTGCCAGTGGATGGCCACGGGGTATAGCATTGCGTGCGTGTATTATTCCTTGCCACGATGGGCAACATACTGTTAGGAACTTAGTTTGATTGCGGGCGTTGGGAGGCAGCGTAACGCATTGAGTTTTGCACGCAATAATTTCAGCAGAACTTGACCTCGTATGGATTTTCGGTACATCGCAAAGTCGAATTGCTTGAAGCATATGACGAAGTTCCTGTGGAAGCACTTCATGACCAAAGCGAAGGGTGCATGAAACTAGGATGTCCTCACGGTCGGCCGGGCAACCACGACGCGTCCCCGTCTTAATCCGTATCAACGCAGTTTTGGGTCACCACTCCTGGTCATTTTCGCCGTTGACCTGGTTTGGCATCTCCCTTATTGATCTAACCATAGGTAGCTCTCCGTTGCCTTCGCAGTCTTCCCTCCGGTACATTATAATCCCTTTCAGGCTGGTTGCTCTCGACCATTTACTACTCCTTTCAACATCTCTCTAGCCGATCTTGGTTGTCCTCAAAGCACATGTTGTCGTTGATAGAATTCGGTCCCATCATACGGCGCCAAAGTTGACTTATGTCTAATGATGCCTTCGTGACCTTTCCTGATTCCTTGGCAGGGTGAGATTCGTGAACGAGGACATCATCGCGGACGATGCAACGTTCTTCTCTCCGTCGTCCACTACTTTGTTGCGGACTGACAGAACTCCATGGTCGTTCATGGCCTTGGCCTTAGATAGGAAACCGGCGAAACTTCTCGAAAATCCGAGCAATAGTGTACTAGCCATTCTTGAGCAGGCTGAATATGGTTGACTAGAGCAGAAATCGTCCGGTAACGAAGATAGCCTACCTGGTCCCGTCCAGATGCGATCGTGCAGAATCGAGGAATCGGAGCAGAAAGGGAAATACGACGGTCACAATGGAGGCAGGCGATTCAGATTTCAATCAAGTGTCGAAGCTGGAGCGTATGATGGCAAGCGCCATCCAGATCATGCTGCATGGAGGCCTGCCTAGGATTGTTCCACAAGACAACCACTTCGTTGCAAGAGTGAACACGTCAAGTGGTATTCTGTCTCAGCTACCTCACCTTACCTCAAGAAACGGACGAACACCGCAGACAGACGACATCGGAACGGAGTCTCCTGGCCGAGCTATAGGAGAACAGGCGCCAAAAGATTGGACAAGCTAGACAAGCAAAAGCATGTCGAACACCACACAGAAAGGCAGATGTTACAACAAGACACGTTAAGAAGGACGAATGACAGTTGTGAATTGCTAGCAGGTTTGAACACCGACAAAACGTCAGAGGTCAGGTAATATCGTCGCGACGCTGATGGTTGAGAGGATAGGCCAACATGCCAAAGGCAGGCAGGTGTAGGAAAGACGACTCGAGGTTGTCGGGAGTGAAGCGCTGCTTGTCTCTGCATGCAGTCGACGTAAAAACTTTCTTTCTATGGCCATCAGCCTGACTGGTTGAAATTACTAGTTTCGCTGGTATTTGGCCCGATCCCATACAAAAAAACGTCAGTGCATAGAACAGTGGCTCAGCACAGCTGGAGTGACTTCTTCCTGGGGTCCGGTGGTTTGGGTTTGGGTACCTTTCAGGAAAAGGTAAGGTAGGTGCCGGTGGCTTTCGAGGGGCAGCTGATTGAGCTGAGGCGTCCCGTTTGGAGGGGCAGTCGGAGCACCAGCGGTTGCCTTACGAAAATGCAGGCTTCACCGGGGAGTCCCTGACATTCCTGCTACGAAAAACCTAGACCCTTGCCCCAATAACCCTCTGCTGCCCGCGCAACGGAACAGACAAGAAGGACGATACGGGCCGTCAACAAGACCGACCTTTGGAGAAATATTTGCTTCTTCCAGCTCCCAGTTTTTATGTAGTTGGCAGCTGTCCTATTTTGACAACTCGCAAATTCCCTTTTTTCTTGGAGGATATCAACACAGCGCCGCATCACATCTCTCCGCCATCTGGAGGCTCGTCTGCTTGTCCGTTCGCAGTCCGACACACTTCCTCGACTTTGCATCTACTGGTGCTTTTTGACGTCATTCGGTGAGTTGTTCTCTTTTTCTCTGTCTCTCCCTCTGCTCGGTACGCTGCGACATTGCGCCGTAAAAGGGACAAACAGCAATGCTGTGTCGTGCCTCGAGCCCGGACTGCTGGCCTACTTTGATGCTTACCTTCATTCGTATAGGGTCTGCTGTACCTTCCACGATACTCCAATGCGGGAGACCGCTTTGTCACAAGCTGCCCCGTGACAAGAAAGCTGACACCGTCGCTACCTACCTACTACTAGCCTTCCGCTCTTTTGCGCCTTCCCTCGCCTTCGACTATCAGCGATCGCACTCGATAACCTCCTTTCGACCAGTCCGGTCCTTCTGTGAGGTGCACCGCCTCTCGACCACCTTATTCAGCTTCGCCGCGCCCCGTTGCGAAGCCACTAGCAACCGACAACGTCACCTTCCGCTACTTCGCCATCACTGGCGAGCTGCATTTAACATTGGACTACTAGACAAGCTTCCAACACCCGAAATCGACGCGGCGTTATCGTCAACATAAACGCCGTTTAACCTTGGAATGCATCTTGCGCAAGACCAACCAATATCTGCATCTTGCTGACAGTTGATCACCTCTATCTACCGCCAGGATGGGAGGCGTCGACATGAGCCGCGACTATTACGCGGACCTGGAAATTCCAGCAAACTCCGACGTCAATGAAATCAAAAAGCAATTCCGAAAACTTGGTGCGACGTCGTTTCTATATGTATCTCTATGGTGTACTGACTTCGAGTAGCTCTCAAGTACCATCCTGACCGCAACCCGGGCAGAGAGGCCGAGGTCAACTCCAAGTTTCAGATGATCCAGTCCGCCCACGAAGTCCTGACCGACCCCGAACAAAGAGCAAAGTACGATGCCGGCAGAACGCGATCAAGATACCCTACAGCTTCTGGGGTGAAGGGCAATCCATGGCAGAATGCTGGCTCCAATTTCCCTCCTCCGCCCCGTCGCAACGCGACAGCTCGCAACCCCGCCCCGTCTTCGGGAGCCAACCGGTATCGCAACTTTGCCTCAGGGGCTGCTCCCACCGCCAAGGCTCACCAACAGAGCGATCCGGAAGCAAAGCGGAACGCCTGGCACGCCTTTGAAAACATGAAGGGCAAGGCCAGTCAATCCCAGCCGAAGTCAAGAAACGAGCCCCCCGAACCACCAAAGCGACCTGAGCCACCAAAGCGACCTGTGCCGCGGACACCTTCCCAGAAGCAAAGAGCGGAGGCTGCATTTGGAGCACGCAAAGGTGGTTATGTGCCTCATTCGCCTGTTCCTGGTGATGAGCCGCCAGTAAATGCGTCTAATTATTCGACTACGAACCGTCACTCCAATATCTTTGCCGACAACGCTCGTAAAACAGGTGTGCCGGATCCCCTCGCCCAGTTTCGCGAAGCGGACAATCGGCAGAGCACACCCTATTCTTCGCATGGTGGCGAGAAGACGAACCCATTTGACGGCGTCCCTGTTGGAAGAGCCAAGAGCACACGCGAGACTCCTCGACCAACCCATGAAGGATATGGGCCCGACCTCTCACCTGGAAGCGCTCGCCAACGCGCTCAGAGTGTCCCGCGCCAGGCCCGAACGGAACCTTCGAGTCCCCGCACATCCACGACTCCTCAAGACGATCGACCGAACGCGGCGAGTGCCACCGCAGCGAATTCACCTAAGGATCCGTTTAGATCTAAGGCCAGTGCGAGATACACGCCTCCGAATGTGGCGTCTGGTTTCACTGAGACGGGTACCCAAGCCAAACCTGCAACCTCAAACGAAGGTTCGTCCTCCGTTAGATCGCTATCTAGAACTGAAGTTGACGTTGGACCAGGACGCGGAAACACCCATACAGCGGGAACGCCCAAAACATCTTCAATGTACGGCAACTTCTATTCTTCAACTTCTTCTGCTTTTCTGAAACCGAACTTTGCGTTCGGCGAGAATCCATCGCCTGCGACTTGGGAGGAGCCGACAATGCAGCGCCAAGATCACACGAGCGATGCATCATCCTCTGCCTCCTCATCTCCCAGTGGAGATAGTTCAAGAAGTCAATCTCTCACACCTTTCGAACGCAAGCAAGGCGAACTTTTGAGCCGACTTGTTCAGAGACAAGCCCCGGACCTGACGCCGCTTGGCCGCGAAAAGCGCCAGATCACTTCCCCAATGCAGACTCATGGTCCGATTGACCCAGCTGACACCAAACCTTGCGATAGCTTCAATTTCCCCATCGACGAAGACACATTCACACGCACCGAGGCCCCGCAGCCCTCATTTAGTCGGAGGAGCACTGATGACATCAACACTAGGTTTGTTAAAGGTGATGGTCCCGAGGCCTTTCAATTCAGTGCGGGAAGCCCTGTTCAAGACGCGAAGGGTCGATCTCAATCTGGAAGCCGTGTAGGCCGTCGATCGCCGACTAAACGCCCGACCCTTCGACAGCAGAAGGACTTTTCAGGACAAGTTGCCGGCTCGCCCTCGACTGAAGGTATATTTGACGCTCAAGACTGGACTCAGCAGATAGGAGCACAGAACTTCGCGCCTTACGTATCCGTATCCCCAACTCGCGCTACTCGATCGAGCTCTCGGAAGACGAAGGTGAGGCCAACAGCAGGCAGTGCGGGCTTGGTGAACGACGACTACGATAGTGACGACGGCAGTGACTGGCGAGGTCGCAAGGCTACCGCGGAGCCTGTCGGCGCTAATAGTCCTAACGCTATGGATATCGACCCTCCCCATGCTGGAGCAACAACGAGTGCTCCTCAATCTAATGTCCCGAGAAACATCCCAGTGGAACCGTCCCGTCCGGAGTGGCGGCCTGGCAACGTGAACGGTGTTACGGAAGCGCCAAAGCCTGCGCTGCAGAAGCCGGAGTTCAATCCCAATGCCGCCGGTTCCGAGGACAGCGAGGAGTTTAGGGCCAATTTTGCTGAGCTGAAGAACGTGGCGCCATTTGCGCAGAATCCCTCTGGTCTCGGTTCATTGGGCGACCTCAGAATGAATCTTCCTTTCGAGAGCCAACCATCAGGCAGGATTCCTATTGAAAAGGAGACGAACAAACCGGCGCTTGATTTCCCGGTTGTGCCTGTGGCACCTCGACCGCCGCCCACCTTCGCTGTAGGTCTCAAACCAACCGGTGGTGCCTGGCAGAAGTACGTGCAGGACTTTCAAAGCTACGTTTTGAGATGGGAGATTTTCAACGCTCAAGTCATTGAGCATTTCAACGCCCGCAAGACGAACATTGCCGATCTCCGAGCTCGCAAGGCGTACGAGTTTTTAGCTGGCCGCGGCGATGACGAAGTCCAAGACTACCTGGGCTGGATGCAACAAGACAAGGAGGTGCGGAGGAAGTGGGCACAGGCATGCGAGGACCACGAGGCCCGCATTCGAGAGTTCATGGTCTACAAGGCCAAGATGAGATGATGAACGACTGTCTCCAGCTGAGTACACCTCGGCAGGAGTTTCGCACTTGCTGTTCCTTGTTCTTTAACCCCAAGGTGGCACTTTCGACTTTGACGACGGCTTTGACTGATGGAATCGACACGAAACGATACCCGGATTTTGGGAGGATTTTGATTCATGACCTCACGACTGGAACTGTTCCTCACCACCAGCGGTTGATCAAGCTGCGTTGCACTGACGGTTCGGTTGTCGACATACGGCGGCAATTCATCACGACATAGAAGAAGAAGGTGTTTCTTTTTATACACCTCGTATCTGCGCTGCATCTAGCGGTTTGCTTCTCCCGCCCTCGTTTCTATCGACTTGCGTTTCCTAAGCAGCCATGCCACCAGGAAATGCTTAGGTGGTCAAAGGGGATTTGGCCTTGGTTGTTTTCTGCCTTGGCTAGTTTGGTATGGGTTGTGTAAAATTTACCACCTCAAAACAGAGTCGTCTTCAAGGATGTTGGAGGCTCGATTGGTACTCTTTGGCAGTCACATAGGACAGAGGCAGGCATAGACGATGATAACCACTAGAAAGCTCATGGTTTGCAGCTCGACCGAAATTGCTATCTTCGTTGTGCTGAATTTGGTAACCATAGTCTAAAGCGTTAGTCTCAATTCTTTCCACCTAATTGGCTTTTCAAACCCTAACTATTTGGCCGCAGAAGAATTTGGCGGCACCAATCACTCACTTCTTGGATCACCGTTTCTACACCAAAGCCAGGAGGAGGAAGGTTTGTGCAAATCTGTGTCCGATTTTTGTTGGGAGCTACCCAGGAGATGTGTCTGCCTGAAAGGACGTCTGTCCAATACCCTTAAGAAACTGCCTTTCCAAATCATCCGAAAAGACCCAATGACAGAAGCAAAAGATCATCACTCATCAAAACCCATCCCAATTCCCCTGCCGACGCCAGAATTCCGATACCATGCGAAGCGGTTTCGTTGCTCAGCAGCCTATG
Source organism: Colletotrichum sansevieriae (assembly GCA_026260285.1). NCBI lineage: Eukaryota > Fungi > Ascomycota > Sordariomycetes > Glomerellales > Glomerellaceae > Colletotrichum > Colletotrichum sansevieriae. The sequence continues at coordinate 67,307 of JAOQIF010000237.1, read as the reverse complement.
TCCAGAGATTTTTGAGAGAAGCTGCAATGTCGTCGAGCGCGAGTGTCGTGAAAATCAAGGAACGACAGCCGATATACAATCTACTGCTCCTTATCATCGGCATTCTCCTCAGACTTGACCTCCTCGCCGGCCTCATCATCTTCGTCGGCCTCGACCTTGGCCGGGGTCTTCTTGGCCGCGCGGCGCTTCTTAGCCGATCCCTCTGCAAAGTGTGTCAGTACTGGATTCAGCATTGGAGGATCAATTGAATTTACCACCCGCGCTAGCGGCAGCGCGCTTGCGAGGTGTCGCGGGCTTCTTCGGGGACTGGGCGCGCTCTGCGGCCTCGTCATCGTCGTCGTTATCGTGATTGGCATCGTCGCCCTCAGCCTTGACTGCTTTCTTGGGCGTGCTCTTCTTCCGGGCTGGCATATGTCAGTAATGGACGGATAAGAGATGAGGCGAGATGTGGCGATCCAGGTTTAACTTACCGGCCATAGGCTTGGTCGGAGTGGCCGTGCCGTCGCCGCTCAGGTTGAGATCGCGGATCTGGGACATGATAGAGGTCCACTGGCCTTGCATGGCCTTCACGGTGCGACCCTCCATCTCGATTCGCTTCCACTCGACACCCTTGCCGTCAGGGAGGAGTGTAGCGAGGACGCGGAGCATGAGTTGATTCTAGAAAAGGCGGTCAGGTTATTTGTGACGGAATATCAGATCGAACGGGGGTAAAGGTACTCACCCGCTCAGCATCGGTCCATCCACCGGCGCGGACTTTGGAGGAGCCCTCGCCGCTGTTGGCGGGAGATCCGGTATTCGTGGAGTCTGCCATGTCTTTAAGCTGTGCTGGGAAGGTTTGGGAGACTGTGATTACAGATTGTGATGAGCGAACTTGAGGTAGTTGCGAAGTATGAGAAGAGATGGAAGGATGGCGATGGGAAAGGTGGAGGAAGAGAATGGTTCTGGGAAAGAGAGGTTTTATATGAGGGTGGAGGGAAAGAAGGCGGCTCACTCGAATGTCCAGAAAGAGGCAAGAGAGAAGCTATGGAGGAAAGAGGCAGTGGCTTCCCCCTTTCTGAAAGCACTTTCCTGAGTGTGGTTCCGCTTGATCTCAGTTTTGAGGTACCAGGTAAGGCAGACAGATGTCTTGCGATTTTCCAGGCACCAGATTCTTTGAACTCCAAGCTTGGGGATGCCGATTTCTCCAGAGTCTTTCAAAAAATATGGTTGCATGAGAGTTCACACGAAGATTCTCGAGGACTTGAGACCTGGACGGGTCTCTCGCAGCTGTAGTGCTTTTGATGCCACCGTCAATAGGCACCTTGATTCAAGAACACACTTGGAAACTTCATTTCCTATAGATCGTGACATATTCGACCCTCAGGGAAGGACAGGCTGGGAGTAATGACGGGTGTTTATACTTGAGTTTTATGGCACCGCTAATTTACTAAAATGATGGTCTGTTTCTGTGATATTAATAAGGTTGTCGCTTTTTTAGCAATTGGGGGATGTGACTTTGGCTACAAGTGAAGCATTTCGAGAATGTTGATAGTTGATACTACAGATGGATTTTACCCCTTCAGCAAAATGCGTGTACTTTAGTCTGACAAGCATCTAGGTAGGTGGAACTGTGGAAAGACAATGCAGATAATTTCGAGATTCCATGAATCCCACAAGCAGCAAAGTGACTGTGATATGATGGCCGAGGAAGGATAGCATGGCCCCAAAGTGGTGTAGGTAGAAAGCACATAATAGCCGATGATAGGACATTTGCGCAGACTTCGTGTCTGTGAGGATGTCGATCAACGCCCACTGGTAGACGACCGTCCGCCGAATCAAAGCGAGTAAAAATGTCTCCAAATCAAGGTGCAGCGCAGCAGGTCATTCGTGCAAGCATGATGTGAGACCTGCATATTCATCCAGTATGGAAAGCTGCCCCTGATGGTGTGCATTTTGAAGAGCATGATCCATCACCGTCCCCATCTAGTCCTGCGGGCGGGCACCCTCGCGTTGACGTCCGTCTGTCGAGACTGTTAGGCAGAAAGTTGCCGCAGTGGCGGGCCGGCCTAGCGAAGGTTACAGGCTATCGGAGTGACGCTAGTGTCACATTACATCAGCAGCTGGGGGCATTAGTGGGAACTAGAGCAGGGATGGGCACCCTCCCGGAACCTGCACCCATATACGGATAAGCGGGCTCTTATGCATCTAGCCTGGTGATCTGGTTTTGGGTGGCCCCCATACTGGCCACATCCTGTTTGTGCGCGTTTGTTCCCGTCTCCCGCAACGTGAAATCTTTTCGACATCCGACGGTTCACCCAACTATTGGTTTGCTTTGTTATTTGCTCTTTGAACCAGAGAACATTACAAGCGTCAGAGTTTCAGGTTCGGTTTGGACACTGCTGCCCTAACTACCAAGCAGTCAATCTCAACAGTCACTCGTTCAACTTCACGACCGCATCCATCTCATCGCTGGATGCGTGCCGTCTTCGTCCGCAGAGGGACTGTGACTTCCTTGGGCCTTGCATCCAACACCACTATAACCACCCTGGTCACACCTCGGACGACATCCGCCAACTTCGCCCTCCCCAAGCTTCTTAGAAGCAAGCACCAGCTGCCGTTCGTCAAACACGGCTGCTCCCGCACGCCTCTGCCCGTTCCTCTCAGAAACATCTGCTATAAGACTAAGCAACGGACCCTGCTTGATCAGACCCGTCGCAGTCTCTTCTCTACCTCGTCATCTGTTAGCGCTATTGCATCTGAACCTCCGTCGACCGCGAAGCAGAGCGAAGCCTCCGAAACATCACCAAATACAACGATCGCTGACATGAACGGCAACAACTCTTCGCCGCGCTCAAAGCGCAAAGCACCTACGAGCCCCGGGGATTTGAGACCACACAAGCAGCACCGCGCCTTGAACGGCAAGCTTTCCGCTGGCGATAACACCCCGGAGGTCGAGCTTGAACACGCTTCTTTCGTCGAGGAAGACGAGTCTGGACTAGAGGATAACGCTATGCTGAGTAGCATGCTGGCAATATCCCAGGAGCCAGAGGTTTGGCAGAAGACCATTGAGAACGTCGTGAGCAACGTCGTGTCTATCCGCTTCTGTCAGACTTGCTCTTTTGACACGGATCCGGCATTGACGAGCGAGGCGACTGGCTTTGTGGTGGATGCTCAGAGAGGGTAGGATTACTTCACGCCGCCAACAAGCAAGAGAGAAACAGATCGCTGACGGTTTCATTGGTATAGATACATTCTCACGAACCGACACGTTGTTGGAGCTGGTCCGTTCTGGGGCTACGTCGTTTTCGACAACCACGAAGAGGTTGATGCGTATCCTGTCTACCGCGATCCCGTCCACGACTTCGGTATTCTACGATTCGATCCCAAGGCCGTCAAGTACATGAAGTTGGATGCGCTTCAGCTACGTCCAGACCTTGCAAAGGGTGAGTTGACAGACACCCTGATGGGCTACACAATTTCAAAATGGAGTTTCTGACGTATTTGTAGTGGGTGTCGAAATCAGAGTGGTCGGTAACGATGCTGGAGAGAAGCTCAGTATCTTGTCTGGCTTCATCAGTCGTCTTGATCGCAACGCGCCTGAGTACGGCGACGGATACAGCGATTTCAATACGTGCTATTACCAAGCCAATGCTGCCGCCAGTGGCGGTAGTTCAGGCAGTCCTGTGGTCAACATCGACGGCTACGCTGTAGCCCTCCAAGCTGGTGGACGTTCCGATGGCGCTTCGACAGACTACTTCCTTCCTCTTGATCGGCCTTTGAGGGCTCTGCAGTGCGTCCAGCAAGGGCAGCCTGTTACCAGAGGCGATATCCAATGTCAATTCCTTCTCAAGCCTTTTGATGAGTGCAGGCGCCTTGGTCTTACCCCTGAGTGGGAAGCTGCGGCTCGTAAGACTTTCCCCAAGGAGAACAACATGCTCGTGGCTGAGATCGTGCTTCCCAAGGGCCAGTCCGACCAGAAAATCGAGGAGGGCGATATTCTGATCAAAGTGAACGGAGAGATGGTGACACAGTTCATTCGCATGGACGATCTCCTGGACTCCAGTGTCGGGAAGACAATTCACCTCCAGCTCCAGCGTGGTGGTGAGGATATCGAGGTGGATGTCGAAGTTGGTGACCTACACAAGATCACGCCTGATCGCTTCGTTTCCGTTGCTGGGGCCAGCTTTCACAGCCTATCCTACCAGCAGGCTCGCCTTTATGGCGTTGCTTGCCAGGGAGTCTTCGTCTGCGAAGCCACCGGGTCTTTCAGATTCGACAGCGCCGATAACGGCTGGCTTATTCAGAGCGTGGACCATAAAAAGACCGCTGACTTGGAGACTTTCATCGACGTCATGAAGACCATACCCGATAAGTCCAGAGTGGTTGTCACGTATAAGCACCTGCGTGACTTGCATACTTTAAACACCACTATCATCTACGTTGACAGACATTGGTCAGCCAAGATGAAGATGGCGGTCAGAAACGACGAGACAGGGCTTTGGGACTTCACAGATCTAGCAGACCCTTTGCCTCCAGTGCCCCCGGTTGGGCGGTCTGCCTCCTTCATTCAGCTCGAGAACGTGAAGCATCCAGCCATTGCTGACTTGGTGCGAAGCTTCGTTCATGTCAACTGCACCATGCCCGTCAAGCTCGATGGCTTTCCGAAGAATCGAAAGTGGGGTATGGGACTGGTTATTGACGCCCAGAAGGGACTTGTCGTTATCTCTAGGGCTATTGTGCCTTATGACCTTTGTGATGTCACTATCACTATTGCCGACTCAATCATTGTTGAAGGCAAGGTTGTTTTTCTCCATCCTCTGCAAAACTACTCCATTGTTCAGTATGATCCGAAGTTGGTCAATGCCCCGGTTCAGAGTGCGAAGCTGAGCACGGAGAACATTTCTCAGGGAGCCTCCACCAATTTCATGGGTTACAACAGGATCGGAAAGATCGTTCACGCCGCAACAACCGTCACTGAGGTCACTGCGGTCGCAATCCCTGCTAATTCCGGCGCCCCTAGATACCGCGCCATCAACGTCGATGCCATAACTGTGGACACAAGCTTGAGTAACCAGTGCGGCAGCGGTGTTCTCGTAGCGGATGACGGTACAGTCCAGGCGCTCTGGCTCACTTATTTGGGTGAGCGCTCGCATTGCTCCAACCGCGACGAGGAATACCATCTTGGTCTAGCCACACCGACCTTGCACCCCGTTGTCTCCCAAATCCAGCAGGGCCTCATTCCCAAGTTGAGAATGCTCTCTGTCGAGTTCAGGGCCATTGCCATGGCTCAAGCCCGCGTCATGGGCGTGTCTGATGAGTGGATTCACAAAGTCACCGAGGCCAACAAGACGCACCACCAGCTCTTCATGGTGAGCAAGCGTACCTTCGAGCGAGGCCAACAATCCGGTGCTCTACTTGAGGGCGACATCTTGCTCACCCTCAATGGCAAGGTTATCACCAAGGTCTCCGAGCTGGATGTCATGTACTCTCAGGAGGTTTTGGATGCCGTGATCGTCCGCGACTGCCAGGAGCTCCACATCAAGGCTCATACGGTGGCTGCCGACGATGTTGAAACTGACCATGCTATTTCGTTCTGCGGCGCCATTCTGCACCGACCACACCACGCCGTCAGGCAACAAATCAGCAAGCTGCATAGCGAGATCTACGTATCAGCTCGCACACGTGGCTCGCCTTCGTATCAGTACGGTCTTGCGCCGACCAATTTCATCACCCATGTCAACGGAAAATCGACACCTGACCTGGAATCTTTTCTCGCTACGGTCCAGAAGATTCCGGACAACACCTGTTGGTACCCTGTCAAGCTCTGCTTAAGACCACTATTGACTTGTTTGCAGATTTCCGCTTGAAGGCCGTGACATTCGATAGCGTCCCGTGGGTAATTACGATGAAGAAGAATGAGCACTACTTCCCGACGATGGAGTGGATCAAAGACCCCTCTGAGCCATGCGGCTGGAGAAGAAAGACGTACGAGGGGGGCGAGGTGTTCGAGGGCGAAGGCCCTGACGGGGTGATTGCCAACACTGAGGACGCCGAGATGGTCGAGGACCCTGCTCCCATCTGATGAAGCGTCGGAGCAAACATGGTGGGAGACACATTCACGTTTACGATCAAGCCGGCGGCTTTGCTTACTCTTTGGCTCGGTTTTTAAACACTGAGCCTTTTAATTGTCCTTTCTACGGACGGATGGGAGTGTGCTATGACTTACCACGGGACATTCTGGACTGGGCAATGCTGCGGGATCCAAGGGCATGGGCGCATGCATGGCCATGAGGACAGCATCTAGCTGGTGTCTTGTATGTTAATGTACATGTAAGAAAAGGGAGCTGGGCCATGTCTCGGGGAAATGGCTCCGTGTCTGCATCTTTTCCTTTTTCTTGTTTAAGTAAATGTTCAAATACCCGGTAGACTCCATGAGAAAGTCAGTGTTCATCAAGCTCCAAACCTCCGTGCTTCGTTGGTGAAGAGTTGGCCCAAGGGCTTATCATCAATATCATCAACCACTAGGCTCGGGTCGGTCGCATTTGTCTCTCATGTACTTCTAGCGTGCTCAATTGACGCAATTTTTGGATGATATGGGAAAATCATAAGTGTGGCGAGCACCGCATCGTCCTCGTATTTGGTTCGTATCATCGACGATCATTTGCCAGCGCTGCCCGACCTATAGACCTTGATAGCAGAATGCTTTCGTAAAGAGGAATACCATGTAGTCGGACATGCAGAGTTCTTAAGTCCGACAGCGCCGCTGATGCTACGACGACCAGTGAATGTCTTACTCGATTGGCATCGCTCCTTTTACCTATCCCCAAGAGAGTGAAGACGAGGAATCAGTCACGTCCTTCAAGCCAATACTTCCACAATACCCTGCATTAAGGCTCCGGGTGCTCAATAAGCAACCAATTATGATATATCAGTCTGCGTTCGTTGTGATAGGAGACTATGGCGAGACCAGGTCAGCAGACCGATCACTCATTCGGAGCCAATGTATGCGAGGTAAAAATCGACAAGAAGAGTCCCGCCGATCTCTACAAGCAGCTCGAAAGGCCAAGAAAGCAGCCGAGCCGCTTCAAGTTGTTGAGCGTATGCAACTTTAAGGCGGGTAGACCTTTGCTGACCGAAGAAAATAACTGTGGCGAAGATTCAAACCTAGAAGAAACGCCTTTACCACTGCCCTTTCCAGCTCCGAGCTATATATCACTGATCCAATTTGCGGATCATGTAGAACGACCATCCCAAGACATGCTTTTCAAGTGTAAGTTGCCTGGTATCGGTCTTGTATTTCTTTTCGACCGCCCTGCGTCCAACGCAGTCAGTATTTGCATCAACCACTCTGAGACAGACCTTCTACCCGATCGAGCACTGCCTCGACTTACCTCGCTCTCCAAACTCAGAGGCGATGTCCTTCGTCGGGATTCAGCAGGACAAGACCTTCCTTCACGGCATCCTTACTCGTCTGCTGCCATTCAGGACCGTCTCCTGGATCGCCCATCCAGCAAGCGTACCTGCCTACACCTCCGTCGGACGATCTCTCTTCTCAGTCAGTCGATCACTGAAAAGAATTCCCGACTGAATGAGCCTCTTTTCCATGTCATTCTCATCCTTGCCATGATATGGGGCATGTGGGGTGACTACGAGTCTACTGCCATTCACCTTTCCGGATTACAGCAGGTCGTTCGTCTTCGCGGGGTTGTGGATTACCTGAGCCGCTGCCCGAAATTACACTTCAAGCTGGATCGGTAAGTTGGATTGTTTTGTTCCATGATGAGGGCCGAATTCACTGACGTAGAGCCAGTCTGGCGTTAATATGGTTTCTAGGATCTGGAGGAATTCCAGATCTCTTCGCTGGCCCTGTATCCTGGACACCGTACTTTGGAACGCCTTGGCTACTAACCAAGATGCTATTGAAGCCGAGATACTCGAAGTAATTGACGACGCAAGGCTCGCTGCGGTGTTTCGCGACCTCAGACACTTCGTCGGCTTGGTCAACGACCATCTGGCCAACAACTCGCGGTTGGATGGGCTACTATTCCAAGACTCATTGGGTTCGATTCAGACGCGGCTTGTTCGACTTCAGCGCGAGCTTGATCAAGCGTCGGATGAGTGCCTTCGCCTAGGCATGCTGGCATTCCTTTCCACCACTATGCAGATTCCAGGAGGAAGTTCCCCTGCCGGTATCTGACAGCAGTTACGAAACGCCTGCAAAATAATCGTCACGCAAACACCAGCGCGCGAAAGGCTGACGTTCTGGCTTCTTTTTGTGGGCTCAGTTTCTGTTTTCGAACAAGATGAATCGTGGCTGACGTCGACTACGGTTGGACTGGCCACGCGGCTATCTTGGGAAGAGGCACGATCGCGGTGGATAAATCGCATGCAATATGAGATAGGCTAAGCTGCCTTCTCAGTCCTCTTCTCCAGGCATCACCTAGGTATTCGATGAAAACCTGGACGCGGTTTTTTCAGGAATCGTGTCGGGGCTGTTGATAAATAATCGGGTGTCGAATACCGTCGGAAGACGCACCTTAATCATCATGAGGTAAGGTAAGCGTCCTTAGGTGGACCAGCCCTGAGTGGCCCGGGCGGGCACTATACCATCGAGGAATATCTATCATCCGGCACCAAGCCAAATATGGATATCAGCTTGAGGCCGAGTGGTGTGGGGGTGGAGCCTATCACCTACCTTAGCCAATCCACTACTCCAACTGGGCTTCACCTCAACTCAACCATCGAAGCCATCCATCCTCACCTTCGTTCTCATCGAAATAATTTCGCTGCTTCCATCACCCCTAAACTACTCAATCCCACACAAACACTTCGACATTCTCAGGCCCCAAGAAGGAGCCGTTCAGTTTGATTCACCACCTCTGAAACAGAGTTCGTCTTCAGACCCTCAAAATGGCGGACAAAAACGAGAAGGCGTACAAGTACCGCCAAGAAATCAGCCAGGTAAGAAGAACAGTCATTGTCATGTTCTCTGGGCATGAAGGTTTTTCTTGAAGTTTGAATCTGCTTTATTGCTCTCGCGCACTCGCAAGCACAAGTGCGCCCAGCGCTCAATCAATAGTTGGTTCCAATCATGTTGTTGGGGATACCAGACTGCGGATCTCTGATGGTGCGTTTCAATATCCTGGGGCTTCAACAAAACAGTGCACACACTTCTTGAGGCTCTCTTCATAGAAGCAAGTGCGATCTGCCTGGTGCGGTTGGCCCGCTTAGTCGACTGGATGCCAACACCTCGTCCTGGCAAAGATGGCACCTACCTTGTCTGCTCGAATTTTACATGGGTTCCTCCCTGATGTTTCCAACAACTTCCTGCTCCCTTCTCGAGATTTGTCTATTCCTATACAAGCCGACTGTCGAAGAAGATAAAAAAAAGGAAAAACGGACGGAACAAAATACCTGCAAGATCGTCACCATGGGCCGACACTCACATTTCGGGTTCCCTGATGGCCTACCGGATGTCGGTCTACCCTTGAGAGATCTTGTCAGTTCCATCCTCATGGTCATCGGTATTACGGAACAACTGAGTCTCGAAGACCTTGGAAGCGAATCTGAGTGGCCGGAGGAGAAGCCCAAATACCAGCGCCCTTCGAGAGCCGCAGCGGCGGTTTCGGCACGGATCCAACGCCAGAACTCTGAATTGTTTCAATCTGCTTTTGATAGGGCCGTCGGCGTCATTCATCCATCTGGATATAAGTCAATCTGTGATGTTCCTCTCACTGCGGAAGTGCGGGCCTCTCTCAAGAAGTCCAAGGGCAAGCGCTCTAGGCCTCCGAAGCATCGTCCCTTGCCCATGCCAAAGAAGGACGCGAAGCGGCCTCATGGATTTTACGATCGGCTCGCTGACGTTCTCCGAAAGATGATGTATGTCTCCGGTGAGACTGCAGAGCCGGCTCAAGAGACAACGAACATGATCGAAGACATCGTTCGTCAGCAAGTCATCGAATTGGTAAGTCTACGTCCGTCCGTTTAGGACTTCCCTTAACATGCAAAACAGCTTAGAAACTGCACCGATTTGGCTGCTCGTCGCGGGTCTCGTTCAATCACTATTAATGATCTGATCTTCCAGATCCGCCACGACCAGGCCAAGGTTTCTCGTCTTCGCACGTTCCTGTCCTGGAAGGATGTTCGAAAGAATGTGAAGGATTCAGACGATAAGGGAGGCGAGGCTGATATCGGGGCTGGTGAAGATCCGGCTGGTGGAGTGATGCCTGGAGGCCCCGTTGATGATGCAGCGAAGAAGAACAAGAAGGCGAAGGTCGGCCTTCCATGGGAACCCTCCTCTTTCTACAGCCAGGAGGTCCCTGAACGCGACGACGAGGAGGATGAAGAGGAGGAGGAGATGAACTTCATCACCCTCCAACGTCTGCGGAAGGCCGATGAGCGTACCAAGGCCATGACCAAGGAAGAATACGTCACTTGGTCCGAATACCGTCAAGCCTCGTTCACATATCGTAAGGGCAAGCGATTTCGCGAGTGGGCTGGCTTTGGAATCGTCACTGACAGCAAACCTTCCGATGATATTGTCGATATCCTCGGTTTCCTGACGTTCGAAATGGTCCAGACCTTAACCGAGCACGCGCTCAAGGTCAAGGAGCAGGAGGACTTGTTCAAAACGCTCAATGGCGGCGACAATGCCGGTTCGAAGAAACGCAAGGTCGCAACTGGCCTCTTCGATCCACCCAGCGAGGGTAGATCTCCGATCGAACCGCGTCACGTTCAAGAGGCTTTCAGACGTCTCCAACAGCGTCCCAAGAAGACCAGAGCCATGCTCAACGGCACGAGACTGCCTCAGCATACAGCTCTCAACATTGTGAGTTGTCCAGCGATCGAGACGCATAACTCTGGCTAACCATTTCATTAGTTCTAATGTCTTCGGGCTGTTACCAAAGCAACTACACAAACTTGCTTCTACGCCTAACGCGCGATACTTTGCTTGGCTTCTCTTACGACACGATGTGAAGATACCCTTGGGGGGAACAAAAGTTTTTGGCGTTTGGCAACGGTTTTCACGTACTTTTCAGGTGGCGTCCTGGAAAAGGCTGGCTATGAGGAGGCAGAGACAGCTCTCACACTGGATTTCAAGGAAAAGTCAAATTGATAAACCTAACCTTGTAGGCCGGTCACGTCTCGGTCTTGACCGTCTGCTTAGGAAACCTTACATTGAAACTTGTTGGAATGTTAAATGGTTTTACGGGTACCTGATTGTTGCTGTGTACATCAGCTCCCTCCTCGTTCCCAAAGCCTGCACGTACCCCCGTCAGTTGTCGATCCCACCCTACCTAAGGTAGGTAAGGTACCTGTCCATAAACAGTTCCCCACAGTGAGACGCGAGCTCCATTCATCCCACCACCGACTTGTCGCGATTAGATAAGGCAGACAGACCCCTTCCAGAGTTGCCCACTGTCCTGCCTCAATTCCTTTGCCGTGCGTAGGTAAACCAGTGTAGTTGTCCTCGCCCTCATTCAATCCTTTCGCAGTGTCATCGCCGATTCCCGAGACTGCAACCCGACAAAATTAGCACCATGGCGCCCCCAGCAAGTGTCGTCGTGAGTCGCACTCCAACTCTGCGTTCTACCCCGCTGTGCAGACACAATGACGACATTGCCTTTGCTAACCTGACTTTCACCAGACGAAGCTCAAAGTCCAGCTGAAGCTGGCCATTGCGCGGCTGCGCATGGTACAGCAACGCGATGAACAGATGTCCAAGACTCAACGGCGCGCGATGGCGCAGCTCCTCGAGGTGGGCAAGATCGACTCTGCTCGTATCCGCGTCGAAAACATCATCCGATCCGACATCACAACCGAACTGCACGAGATATTGGAGCTATATTGCGAACTCTTGATCGCTCGAGCGGGACTCCTTGAAGGATCGACGTGCGATCCAGGACTAGAGGAGGCGGTCAAAAGCATTATCTACGCGGCGCCGAAGACGGAAATCAAGGAGCTGCAGGTCGTCAGGACGCTACTGGCCGAAAAGTACGGCAAGGACTTTGTACTCACAGCTATGGACAACTCGGACGGAAAAGTGTCTGATAAGGTGGTAAAGAAATTGAGTGTCACGCCGCCGAAGGAGGAGCTGGTCATTGGATACCTGGAGGAGATTGCTAGGGCATACAACGTGGACTGGCCGAAGCGACCACAGGCGGCAGAACCTCCTGACCTGCTAGACGATGACGACGATGACGAAGGCCCCAGTGGTGGTATCGGTGTAAAGATACCCGAGGAGCCGTTGGCGAATAGCACAAAGGTGGCTAAAGAGCAGGAGGAGCTGAGCAAGGCGACGCCGCCAAGGACGATTGGGGGTCCTAGTAGCCCTTTGACAGTCACACCACCAAGGATGACAACGGACAACATCCATCCCAAGGTCACTCTCAACTCGTTGGAGTTGAAGCCGAACAAGAAGATGGACGCGACGGCACAAAAGAAGACCAATAGCAAGGGACCTGGAGGTAATGTGCCGGACATCACGGAACTGGAGAGGAGATTTGCGGCTTTAAAGAGATGAATGGGGTACCGCTTGATGTGGAATTGGTCAGTCTGATTTAGAGATGGTGTTTCCTGGGTCGTGTGGTATGTATTCTCATTCAGTATGGTCTTGGCATGGCGTGAAATGGATGCGTACTTTCTGCACAAGTCCACCATCTTCTTGTAGTGGCAGTATTCCAGGTCACTGAATCGGGAGGCATAGTGTGTTAACAAGTGCCTTACCCTCGTTTTTGCTTGTCTTAGATCAGGTGGCCCAGCAGTGAATCGCATCCACTGAAAAAGACTGGCGAAGATGACGACGGGAAGGAAACTTGTGGCATCTTTGGCAGGTAAGACAAGGAAAGGAAAGGCCTCCCACTAAAGCGAATTCAGACACCAGCTTCTCAGGTATTCCTCTCCAGGTGCTTGCCTATTAGGCAAGGAAGGTGATGAACAACTGGGTCCATCTTTGCTGCAGCTCCTCCCTGGTGCTGAGTTCTTGCTGTGAAATCACACTTGGCTGGGCCTGGGCTCGCCTGATTTGTGCCTTCTTCCACCTCGTTTACAAAATTGGTTTCCTTCTCTCCTCATCCATGCCCTCGAAATCTTGACCAGATCATTTTTTCTTCGCCTCTCACAACAAGACATCGGCTGGTCCTTTGAGGTTTCAGTTCTCTTTCATCATCTTCCACTTCAATTTTCTTGAACCTGACACCTGCGCAAAGGTTCTGTAAGTCCACCTCGCTTCAGTTGCCTCACTCCCCGTTTACCTCCACGTTCTGCCGTGCCCTGTACTACAAAAATTTCCTGATGCTGGGGTAACTGATAACAACAAAAGCGTTACTAGGTACTTCTTTCGACCGGAATTTCTCGCCCTTCGCGCTAGACCTCTCAGCAACATCACAATGTCGAGCGACGAGCTGGCCGCTATGGGCATTGAGCCTGGACAGCTTCCTAGCCTAAGTCAAAAAGAGATAGAGGAAAGGTTGGACAACCTATGTCCTCGACTCATCAATGATGGCAGGCTCCTCGACATCTATACAACGTGGCTATCGACGCAGGTATCCAAGCTCGGCTACAACTCCTGCCTCGATACCTCTCTTACAATTCGCAAAGGCTGCGACTTCTTGAGCGCCAGGAAGTACGACAAGGGAGTGGTAATTGGCGCTTTTTGGAAACACAAAGAAGCATACATCAGAGATCATCCGGAGGGCAAACGGGAATTCAACTTTGCCAAGCGCGATATCGAGATCAACTACAGGAAATTCCCAGCTGCAGCATCTACCTCCTCTATCGTACCTTCTCCGCAAGAAGGGTATTCGTCATCAACAAGACCCCCCAAAGAACTCAATCACCCATTGCGTATGACCGTCATACCGAAGCCGGACTTGCAGGGTAGCCGCACCACTGTTGACGAGGCAAAATACAACCTTGCTCTTCGTGAACGCCTTGGCAAAATCAGGTCCGAAAACAACATGACCTTCGCTCCTTCAGTGCCGCCAAAGGGTGTGCCTCCCTCGAGCTACCTCTGCAGGCGGTGTGGGGTTCCAGGTACAGCCTACAACGACCATCGCAGTTTGCCAGGCGACTAACTAGACTATGTATTAGGCCATTACATACAGAACTGCAAGACAAATGGCAACCCAAACTTCGACTGCCCTCCTCCAAAAGGTTACGTCTGTCGCTTCTGTGGTGAAGCCGAGACTCACTTCGTTTCTGCTTGCCCTAGATCGACCTCATCTGGTCCCGCGGAGTCAACTGGTAGTCGATCTCGCATACGGTCGGCATCGTCGAGCACGGAACTGAAGTACACGCCGCTCCCAAAGCAGAAGTCTCGATCTGGACCCATCAAACAATTGACGCCATCCTCTATCATCACAGCGAATCTCCAGGATCCAAGGGACAGTACGCGCGAGTCAATAGACCTTGGTTCTGAACGAGAAAACAGACGCATGTCTCCCACACGATCTTCCAACGCTCGCTACGGCCATATGAGCGAGGAGAGGGCCCGATACATCGAGTTTCATACGGATAGATACCGTCCTAGGGAGCGATACTTCCCTAGCCGTTATGCGTCTCCTGAAGTCCGACGTATAATTGGAGGAGGTCCTCAACGCTCCGGAAGCAACGCTGATCCGATCGGTCGACGGCCCCGACAAGATACATATCGTCAGTTTTCTTCATACCACCCCGATCCCAGTACAAACAAAGAGTCATCCCACCCAAAAAAGGGTGTTGGAAAAAACATCCCAATCAACAGTCAGCAGCCAAAGCTTCCGTATCGTTCAAGAAAGAAGTATTCTGATGGGAGACTTTCGCCATGGGGTGATATCCAGCCTCCTGTCAAGAAACGACACCGAGAAGAGTCTTCTGACGCTCGAGGTCTTCCATGGGACGAAATCGACATGCCTCCACCCAAGAAGCGCCTGCGGGACGATGCCGAAGCCGACGCGCCAGTTGCGCAGAAACCGCCTCCCAGTGTATTAGACCGAATACAGATGTCAACGGCCCATGGATTCGATAAAACAATGATGGAGGAAGGTTCCGCAGACCCCAACGTCACGGAAACAGATATCATGGATGAAGAGTTCAGTCCTCTCAGCCCTGCGGATAACTACGAAAACGTCAAAGCTGAAGCTGGGTCCTTCCTGGAAATGCTTGAGTGGGAGTTATCTTTGCCCATGGATAAGACTGTCAACTTTTTCAAATCACAATCACCTGGCCTCGGCGACAGTGGCATGGAGGAAAACGAATCTACTAGCCCCAGCTCCGATGTCACGGACCAGGAAAAGCTCACCTTTGCCAGAAAGACGGTCTCTAGCCCTGATCACACGAACAACAATAAATATATGGAGTCACCTCATTCTCCAGCTAGCTTTGATAGACTGGCTTCGGTTTTGGGCGAGAACGAAAGCGATACATTCGTGACAGACGTTCCCGAGCACATGGCTAATTACCGCCATAGCAGCTGTGATATTGCAACTCACCTGCATCACTGTGGCAAGCTAATCCAGCCGCTGCGGACTCTAAAGCCTCTCTGGAGAGATCCTCCGTACGACCGATGTGTTTTGGAGCTTTTCCGTGGCCGCGAACACTCACACGTTTACGTCAATTTTTTCCGCCGCATCACCGCCATCGACATGTACGAGGATGACGGGTCTACGCGTTCAGCAACGAGAATGTCCTATTTGAAAGCCAATTAAGGATGTTCGCTGTCCTCAGTCCCCGTTTTAGGATGGGCGAGGGAATCTTTTGAGAATTATGGAGTTGTCGAAGGCGAACATCTTTTTCGAGGAGACTGCCGGATTTGAGAATTCTCGTACTCAGGCCTAATCTTACTTTCGTGGTCAGGACGGAACTTTACCTAAAGTATCTTAGGCTCAGCGTCTCATTGATCATCTTTCCCGATCATTTCAATCCCTTGTCATGTCCATTTGACCTCTGAGACTCTACTGGAGTATCGGAACGAAGACGAGATGGCATGGTAAGATCAAGTCGGATACCTGGAACCACTTGATTGGTTATTGGCGTTTCTTCTTTTCTTTTTTCATTTTTTCCTTTCCAGGCGTTCAATTTCCGATTGGAGGATGTGATCGGTCGTATGGGATGCGTTTCCATGGCCACTTTGGTTTGTACCTATTGGTTCAAGGGAGCATAACGCGCATGGGTTTGGGACCACGAAAGTGAGGGCTTCCCTCGTCTGCTTTGCTTCAGAAGGGGATCTATTTCCCTCGATATTCATTCGTAGCCTAGAGCTTTCTCAAGATTAAGTACTTGCCACATTGAAAGTTGCCACAACACAATGACACTCGCTATATGTATATAGCGTGCGGTTCTTGACTAAACTCCGAACTCCATCCAAACCGTACTCCCACAGGTAGTTCTACCATGGCTGCCATGACGCCTTTCGGCCTGCTTTACCAGTTTATCCCAGAAGGTTCCGCCCCAGCTCTTGCAGCATCGCTCCTCTACTCTAATTTGTCTAAATGTTCCAAACGCGTTAAAACGACCTGTTTACTCGTCTCTTCGATCTCCCCTGCCAGGAAGACCTCGTCCAGAATGGCGTAGACCTTGTAGAAATTGAAGACGAGATCGAGCTCGCAGACGTTGCCGAAGAAGGCGTCGAGAACCTCGACAAAGAAGTGGATAGCCTCGAGAAAGGCAAGCTCGTTATCGTTGGTATCGACGCAAGCACAGAAGAAAAGTCCGGCATACCGGCGGTAGACGATCTTGTTGTTTCGAAACTCGACGAAGTTGGACTGGTACTTTTGGTCTCGAGGGGCGACAAGGCGGTGGACCTATCCAGCAAGAGAGGAAAGATTAGCCGCTGTTGCCTGTCCGGCTGCTTGGTCTGCGGCGAAAAATGGTTGAGGAGCCCTGGGGGAATTTGAAAGCTTACCTCGCCCTTGAGCTTGATCTTCTCGTCGTCGCTGTAGGGTGCGTACCACTTGGCCAAACGGGTCTTGCCCCTGATCATCGCGCATGTCAGCTAAGGAGTACTTTCGGCGCAAAGTTGAGGGAAACAAGCGACATACTGGCGATTCTGGATCAGGATGAAGGACAGCATTGTGGCAATTCAGATATTCGCATGGCCCCCCAATAGTCTTGAGTGCTCTAATCTTCCCACCCCCGCGCTTCTTACAGGTTTGAGGTAAGGTATGAAGTCGGCGGACACGGAGCTTGCGGCGTGCGGCAGGTAGGTACGTACCGGGCTCACCTTCCGCTTCCCCTGGGCAGGCAAGTCTGGGTGGGTGCCACCACTAGTGGGGTCGGGTCATGTATTGTGCAAGTTCTTGTATTATCTAGTCTACCTAGCGGGGACTTCCTTATATAGGGTCCTAGTATAGCGTTATATAGCAATCTGCTTGCTTAAAAATAAGACAAAAATATTATCCTTAATACTACTTCTTATTATATAACTATAGCTATTTTTAAATTTCTATAAACCTATTTCTATAAAACTATATTATCCTCCTATTCTATAATACCCTTTTATTAGGTTAGTATATATTTATTAGTTTATAAAAGATAGATATTTATATAAACTTAGGATTTCAAATTAGAGATAAAACTTATTTTATTATATATAATTTTATTTTTATCTATATCTATAAAAGCTATTAGGTTATCTATCCTAATATTTACTAGATAGTTATTAAGGATATTATATTACTCTAGTAGTTAGGGATGATTTCTATTATTATTATTAGCTAGATTAGGGCGAGTCTATCTATCTAGTTAGGTATAATATTATTAGTATAAGTTAAAGTAGTATAATTATATATTATAATATAACTACTATTCTAGAGTTAGATAGAATATTATAGTATTATATTACCCTTAGTTAAGTTATTTATATTAGATAGGTTATAATTATTAGTTAGGTTATAAGTTACTAACTTATTACTAGTTAGATTAGGCTTATTATTAATAATATTAGGGTTCTATAAGATGGTATTATTATTATTAATTATAGCAATCTAGTTATTATTTAGGTTAGGTTAATTATATATTTATCTAACTTATAGTAGAATTAGGAGATTATTATAAACTAATCTAGCTCTAATTTTATTAAGTAGAGTAAATATATCTTAAATAGTTTAGATAGTTTAACTTTTATTTAGAGACTATTTTCCTTTTATAAATAGCTTGCTTTTATAGATTATTACTAAGATATAGATATTAGTAATTATTAAGTTAGTTCACTATCTTAAGGACTTATTAATATATTTACATACTAAGTAGCTTAACTAATCCTTATTTATAATAATTAATTCTAGGATTCTATTATTAAGTATATTATAAATTAATAGTTTCTTAGATAGTAAGAGCATAATATGTCTATAATTATAGTTGAAAACTTCTATAATATAATTAAATATAGCTTATTAATTAAATTAGTAATTGCTATTATTAGGTATAACGAAATTTTAATCCTTAATAATACTTCGATCTAAGTTCCTTATTAGCTAATAATAGAACCTATATAGATTTTTTAGATCTTAGATATTAGATTATCTTGTTACATTAGGTAGGCTTAGTTATACTTATATTTAGCTTATAATATTTATATTTTCCCGCTTTAATACTCCTTTTTATATTATAGGTAGTAGTATTCTAATTAGGAGTATTAGAGATAATATTAGTATTATCTTAGGTATTTCTAGTATGATACTTAGGGAGTTGCTATTATTAACGCTTAAGTTAGTTCTATTAATACTTATATTAGTTATAGTTATCTTTTATACTATTCCTATTAGTAATAAAGGCAATCTATTTATCCTTATTTATATAGTTATAAATATCCTCTTAAAGGGAAATATCTAAGCTAGATAAGGCTAATTCTATATTAATATTAGAGTTAGTTATAATATTATTACCTATCTTATCTTATAGGTTCTCACTTCTCTTAATTATAGTAGTACTAGGTATAGCTTCTTTAGGTTATTATTATTAGTATACTCCTTTCTAGGCTTAGTAGTCTTATTAAGAACTATCTTATTAGGTTATTACTTATTAGGTTTATTAGTAACTAGGTTATCCCTGATCTTATTAAGGTTAGATATATTAGCTATAATACATATTATATATATTATTACTTAGATATAATATTATATAAAATAGAGAGGTTAGTTTAAAGTTAGTAAGGGACTTATTAATAAATTTATATAGGAGTGAGAAAGAAAATTAGAGGAAGTGATAGATTTAGTAAATTTAAATAATATAAGCTTATAGTTATAAAGGAATTATATAGGGAGGGTAGGTATAAAAATTCTAAGTATTAAACTTATTTTAATTTATAGAAGGCGTATAGGAATTAGGAAGTATCTCTATCTAGTTAAGCTATCTATTTATAAAATTCTAAGTTATTAGTCTAAATAAGGTATTTAGTAACTAATCTATTAGTTTATATTATAAGGATATATCTATCTAAAGTTATCTACTATCTATATTTATTACCTAATCTAATAAGCTAGACTAGGTATTAAGTTATTCTAGCTTTTATAATATAGGATTATATAACGTATTAGGGAATATTAGTTAGAATTATTAGTCCTAGATATAATAATTATCTCCTAAAAATATCTATTAGTAGTACTAGTTCTAGATAGTTAATAGATATAACGTTATATATACTAGTATAGTCTAGTAGTTAGAGTGAGTATACTAGTTATCCTACTTGCTCTAAAATTATATATAGCTTAGTATATTATTATCTATATTTCTATCTAAGGGAATTAGCTTAGGGGTTTAAATACCTATAATATAGTTATAATATAACTCTCTATCCTACTTTAAAAAACTTAGGTAATCGTTTCTTATTATAATAGGACTTAGTTTATATTATTACTATTATTATTATATTATATACTTATAATTAACTATATAAGCTAGCTAGAATATAGTTAGTACAACTAGTAACGAGGTCTATAGTATTATTTAGAGTAGAACTAAGTATAACCTTATTAGGAGTTTGCCCTATAGTTATAGATTTTGAATTATTAATTTTAAATTATAATCTAGGTAGTACCTTATCCTATATATTAGGACTACTTATAGCTATAATATAAATCTATAGGGCGGATTTAACTATTAGATTAGTTTGCTCGCTCTATCTATTAGTTTATAGATAATAAGCTATAGAATATAATAGCTTTATTCTAAGTTATATCTATATATATTTCTATATATTAGATAGAAATTTCAGATCTTAGTTACCAAGTATAGTTTTAAGGAGACTCTAGTTATAATACAGTAGGAATTCTATAGTTTATCTACCTGTTGCTTAGTAATATGTAGTTTTTTACTTGGGTATTAAGCTAATTTGTTTAGAGAATTTATTAATAACTAATATAATATAATTATATCTATTCCTTATTATAAGCAAGCCTAAGATAAAGTTGAAAGTAATTATATAGTATAGGCATAGGGGTAGTAAAATTAATTATATACTACTATATAGTTAGTAAGTATAGATCTTATATATTAAGTATTTAGTATATTCTATAAGGAATCGTTTTAGTTATTAGGTAAGGTATAGGATAAAGTATCCTACTAGGGAGTAAAGTAACTTATTATATCCTATATAATTATTACTATAAATAGTATAGAAGATATCTACCTAGTAGTTCTATAGAATATTGTAAAGGTATTGAGGGGCTAAGAGCCACGGTTAGGTCAAACTAATAGTAGAAGCACCTAAAAGTTAGGTCTAGTATTGCTATGCTACTTTTGCTTGCTTCTTCTAAGATCCTTCTTTTCTAACTTTTAGTAAGTACTTATTAAATCCTTACTATAAGGGTTCTATACCCTAGACCTATAGGCCTCTCTATCCTTTTAGCCTATACTAGCTAAGATATCTCCAGCTTCTCTAGCCTAGGTATCTAGTCCCTTATAATTATCCCCCTTCTAATTATAATAATCCCTATTATAAGGTTAGGCGTTATAGGTTAGCCCTCTATTATTATCCCTCTTAATTATCTAGGGTAGGTCCTAGTCCTTTACTATTATTACTATTATTTAGCATAGTAATAGTTTGCTATATATTTGCTAAAAGATAATAGAGCCCTTAGAGTTATAGATATAGTAGCTAAGCCTATAGTTCTATTCCTTATAATTCCTCTCCTTTATAGCCCCTTTTATACCCTCTACCTAGGGTTAGTCTAAAGGGATCTTATTATTTTCTTTTAAAAGAGAATAATTATCCTTATAATAACTTTATTTTTATTTTCTAGCTATTCGCCCTTTATCTAGCAAGCACTCTCTTATATTATGCTCTTATAATAACTTTATTTTTTATTCTATTATCCCCCTTCTAAATAGGCGTATTATAAGGCTATTAAGTTAGTTAAATAGTAAATACTATTATTAATTTATTATATCTACCTCCTAATAAGTAGTACCTATTATAGTAAATAATTACTATTCTTTGCTATCTAAAGTTAAAGCTATTTTTATAATAATTTAGCGAGGCCTCTTTAGCTATTTATAAAATAATGGCTTTTTCCTACCCTAAGGTTAGTTCTTTTCCCTCCTTATCATATTATATTATTTAATAACTACTTTTATATTATCTAAGCCCTTTATTAAGCCTTTATAGACCCTTTGTAGGATTCTTTCTATCCTTTAATACTTCTATAACTATTATAAGCACTAAGAACTTTATTAGCTAACTCCTCGCTAAGTATAGCCTTACTAAGTCTAAGCTTAATAATAGTAACTATTAGTATAACTAGGCGGGTAGTAGCAAACCTTATATTAGCTATGCGCTATAGCTCCCTAAGAATGCCTAGGTTATCTGCGCTTATTAATATAATAGTAACTATATATATGAGTTATACTAGGTTTATACTATTAAGTGCTATAGGGTGAGTTTAGTAATTATTTAGGGAAGGTATAGGCTAACTTTTCCTATTTCTAGATTCCTACTTATCTTATTAGTATTACTTATTTCTTTTAGAACTAGGTTAAGCGTTATACTTATATAATTACTACTAGTTAGTATTAATAGCGCGAGATTTTCTATATCTTTATAGCTATAGAGCAGGAGTAAGAGCTTCTCTAACGCCTCTATAACTAGTTACTAAACCCTACTAGTCTTAAGCTTAGTATTAAGAACTATAAGAACTAACTACTTACTATAAGCATAGAGGAGAGTATAGCTTTATATACCTAAGTATATCTATAGGTTTCGCTTAAGGTAGGTTTTACCTTATAGTTAGTCTTACCCTTTTATTATTATAATATATATTTATAAGTAGCTTACTAGGCTAAGGATAAGGTTTTAGTTAAGAAGATTATAATATAGCCTAATAATACTCTTCCTACTTACTTATATAATAAAAGTTATATCTTTAAATAGGCTACCTTTCTTAATAAGCTTATTAATATCCTAATAATATAGCTCTTAAAGAGCAATACCTATATATCTATGCTTCCCTTATAAGAGCCTTTAAAGATTTAAAGTTCTTATATACTTTATAATACCTATTACTAAGCTCCTATTACTATCTTTGAGGTTATTAGTAGTAGCTCTATGCTTTAATCTAATTCTTATAAGAAAGTTAGTAATAACTTAGTAATAGCTTATTAATATTAGGTTAATAGTAATAAGGAGGATAAGTCCTTAGGTATAGAGGATAATAACTCTAATAATAATATAGAGAGCGATAGTTAGAGTAGTAATAGTAATATTACTAGCAATAGCTTAGAGGAAGAGAGCAAGGATAGTAATAATAGCAACGAGGATAATAATAATAAGAAAGAGGGTAATAGTAATAATAATAAGTAGTAGTGCTAGCAGAACTTCAGCAAATATATAGTAGACTTTTACAGTAGTATAAGGTTAGATACCTATAGGTTTTATATTACTTTTATAGGGGGGTTCTTCTCTTAGCGTTGTAGCTATCTTATAGTTAATTAACTTTTCTTATTACTCTATACTACTTATTATCCTACTTATAATATAACTTATACTATTATTTCTTAAATCTAGCAAGGATCTGTAAAGCATTTGCTAAGTATTCTTCAGGCTCCTAGGTATTATACTCTACTAGCTAGCCCTTCTATTTAACTAAATATAGGGGGCTTATTAGCACTTCCCTCTATAATATAATATCCTTAACTTCCTATTCTTTAGGGTCTTCTTTAAGGTTTAGGAGCTACTCCTTAGCAAGCTTTTAGCTATATTATAGCTTAAGTAAAGCAATAGAGAAGATATTATATGCTCTATTATACTTATCTAGAAGTTATACTCTATAAGTATTAGAGCTTATGATTTCTATAACTAGTATAGGAATAAATTATAGGGCAAGCTTTTGCTAATATTTTATAAAATAGAAGTTCTTTATTAAAAATCCTATAATATCTCTAATATTATATAATTATATTTTCCTTCTAATATTTATATTCTTAGCTTATACCTCTATTATATATTACTAATTCTTAGCTAATCTTTAGCAAACCTCTATTAGCTTCTTAAGCCTTTTATTAACCCCTTAGGTCCTAATCTTAATATTTAGCAAGTAGTAGTTAATTATTTAACGGTAGTATCCTATAAGGGCCTTAAATAGGGATATACTAATAGTAATATATTTGCTATTATTATATAAAGATTTAGCTTTAACTAATTATATTACCTATTAGTTATATAAGCCTTTATTAAACTTTATAAGATATATAGTTCAGATTTAATATATTCTTTTAGTCTAGCTATCTATTTATAGATGTTATATTATAGAGATATACCCTTCTATATCTCAGGCCTTAGTTTAGTCTCGCTAGAACTAACTAGTAATTAGTTTATTTTATTTACTAATAATAGCCTTAGACATGCTATATTAGTACTTAATCTCTTAATATAAGATTCTCGCTAAACCTATAGCTCTAGTTACTTAGTTATTACTAAGAATTATACTACTTTAGTTATCTAGTATATAACTACTAGAATTATATTATAAGTAACTCTATTATTATAGTAACTTTCTAGTAAGCTAGTTAAGAAGTCTAAAGAAATCTATTAGAATAGGTATGCTAGTAGTTCTAGTATTTATAGTAGCTTATATAGCTTATGCCGTAGTATGCGCGCCCCTTAGCAACGCGGGTACTTAGTAACGTATTGCTATATATCCTCTATTAAATATAGCTAATAAAACTTTTATAAGATTAGCTTAGCTATCTTATTTATACCTATATACCCTAATCTAGGTATATTATAGTAATTCTTTAGGATTTTATAGCAGAGGGATCCCTCTTCTAGGATAATAAGTCTTCTTCTAAACTAAAGGATATAATTCTTATTAACTTAATATCCTTGGTATTCCCTAGTATCTTAGCAAACCTTAGCTATAATATCTCTATAGAAGTAGTCTTTAGCCTATAGTCTTCTAACTACTTATTTGAGATCTATGCCTAGTTATAATATATAAGCTATTTTTATCTTAAATAAGCTCCCTTATTATAGCATATAGGATATACTATTCTAATATAGTAACCCTAGCTCCCCCTGAGTCCTCTAGCTTATTGCTATTCTCTTATAGAGCAGTTAGCATAGCATATATATATAATTTTATATAGGTAATAGCGCTAATATATATACTTATATATAGTAGCTTATTAGTACTTATCATAGGGTAGTACTAACTTAAGGGTGAGGATCCCTTAACCTTAGAGCTAGCCCTCTCGTAAGGTTCTTATATGCTTTGCTAGATAGCTTAGATATAAGTTTTTATAATAGCTATAGTTCCTTTAAGCTTAGTAATATGCTAGCAATCTATTGCTAAAAGTTAGCAAATAAGCCTAAGCTTCTTTCTAAGGATAGGAAGTATATTATCTACCTTAGTATCTTCTATTATATAATTAGGGCGTTATAATAATCTATCTACTAGATTAATAACCCCTAACCTATACTAGATTTTAAAGTTAAATACTAATAAGTAGTAAACCTATTATATAAGTCTTCTATAAATATCCTATATAAGCATAGTAAGCATTTCTTTTAGCGCTATATAGTCTATAAGTATTATGAATTTCTTAGGGAGTCCTTATAAGTATTATACCTAGTAATCTAAACTTTTTATAATAGTAAGGAGTTCCTATTACCCTATAGCTTAGCGCCTCTCTATATCTAAGAGCTTCCTTAACTAGAAGGCTACTAGGTACTAAACTATACTATGCTTCTATAAGAGTATACTAGATACTACCTAAGTAGATATATTAGTTTTAACCCTAGTTTCTAGCGCTAGGTTATAATATCTTAATATTAGGGCTTTAGTAAATACTCTCTAAAATATCTTACGTATAGTTTATATCTCCCTTATCTAAGCGAAGGCTCCTAACTTCATGCTATTTTAGCTTCCCTTAAGCATGTAATTTATAGGAGCTGCGATATAAGAATATCTTATAATAAACTTATAATAGATGTTATAAAAGCTAAGGAATACTTAGATATCTCTAAAAGACTTTAGTACTAGCTATTTAATAACTATTTAGACTCTATCTAGGTCTATCTTAATATTATCTTATATAATATAGAACCCTAGAAAATCTACTTCTATCTAATAGAAGTTGCACTTCTTTAGTTTTATAAATAGCTTAGTAGACCTTAGGTAATATAAAATAATATAGAGGTCCTTAGTATACTATTCCCTTATATCTAAGTAGATTAGAATATTATCTAGATATATAATATAGCAAGTATCTAAAAGGTTAGTAAGTATTTAGTAAATATATACCTAAAAAGTTGCTAGGGTACTTATAAGCTTAAATAGTATTAAAATATACTTAAGGTGCCTATATCGCATTCTAAACGCTATTTTCCACCTATCTGCTTTATTAATTATAATTTAGTAGTATACCTCGCTTAAGTTAATCTTAGAAATAAACTTTGCTCTAGTAAGTCTATCTAGAAGCTTGCTAATTAGTAGCAGAAAGTAATAGTTTTTTATTATAATTTTATTTAGTCCTCTATAGTCTATATATAGTTATAGGCTTCTATCCTTCTTAAGCATAAATAGCATTAGTACTCCTATAGAGCTAGTTAAGTAGTATATATAGCCTATTACCTCGATATTATAAATATACTTAGCGAGCGTTTATAACTACTCTACTAATATAGGATATATAGGTCTATATAGGGGTTCCTTACTAGGTTTTAGTTTAATATAGTATACTACTCCCTTTAGACTTAGAACTTTCTTTATATTCTCCTTATTAAAAATATTAATAAAGTCTTAAAGTTCTCTAGGAATCTTCTTCTCCTACTTATTATCTAGTAAGTCTTTATCTAAGGTTTCTATATCCTTCTTATTAGAGCTTATAATACTTATTAGATATATAATATAAGCTTATTAGCTATTTTCTATAATTTCTTAGATAATTACCTCTTGCTTAGCGAATAAGAGGGGTTTATATAACTAAGTATATATATATGTATCTATATAGATACCTTCCTATCCTATTAAGTTATTAGATAGAAGGTTATCTCCTGCTCCTTTAGGGTAAGGGCTTATAATAAAAGCCTAGCAAATCTTCTATAAGTAACCCTAACTATTTATAAGGAAGAATATAAGCTAATAGACCTTTCCTATAGGTATAGGCCTTCCTTAGAAATCTACTAATTCAGGGGTTATAATATTAGTAGCCTCTTTTAGTTAGAGTCTCTTAATAAGATCTTCTTATATAATATCTACTACTAGATAGGTATCTATATTAACCTCTGGTTTAACTTCGCTAGATACTTAGAGTACTAATACCTATCCCTTAATAATTTATCTTACTAGAATTAAGGTGATTTCTAATATAATACCCCTTAGGGTTATATCTATACCTACTCGTTTCCTAAGTCTTAAGTATTAGCTGCGCTAGGTATTATAATTATACTTATCCCGCCCTATCTTAGGTTTAGGTTCTAGTTACTACCTATTAGCTATGCACGGGTTTTAGTATAGTTAGGGGAGATATAGCTATACTTCTTATAGTTATAATATTAGGGTCCCTAGGAGTTAGTAGATATACTACTAGTACTAGGTATTGCGCGGGTATCTGCTAAGTATTTATTCTAGGATAGGGTCTCTAGGTAGCAATCCCTTAGGTCTATTAACCTAGGGGGTTATAAGCTGCTCTTATAGGAGTAGTCTAGAGAGCTTAAGTATAATTACTTATATAACTTAGAATAGCTAGTAGATATTCCTATATATCTCCCTTCTATAGTCTCCTATAATCTCTATAAATATAGCGTAATAATATATATATTAATATAGTTAATATCCTACTTAAAGAGTTTATCCTTAGGGATTCTAATAAGGCTCTAAAAGAAGGTATACGCCTTTATATTACTTATGCTTAGCTTGCTAAGTACTTAGTTATAGACTCCTATTAAGCCTAATATATAATTAGTTTCTTATTATCCTTCTAATAGTACTATCTCAAGGTATTATAGTAGTTCTATTCTTAGAGCTTGGGTGTAATATGCTACCCTCTTATAAAAATTCTAAAGTCTTCCTATTTAGGGTTAACCTAGTTCCCTAACTTATTTATAAGTATTTGCTAATAATTCCGCTATTCTATTTATAGGGTATGCTCTATTATACTTAAAGCCTACTAGATATACTAGCTATTAGAGTAGCTAGGGTAGTACTTATAAGCCTCTTTAACTATAATAAGCTAATCTTCCCTTATTATACTAGTAGATTCGCTAGTAAGGCGCGCTATATTATAATTTAGGGTTTTTTATAAACCTTAGGTAATTACCTAGTAGGAGCTTAGTTACTTAATATAGTAGTAATTAGCGTATAAGTACTTAGCTAGTTACTTTATCTAGCTCTCTAGCTTAGGCTAGCCTATTAGCTATAGCTATAGATATCTAGTCTATTAGCCTATCTATTCTATAGGAAGGGGTCTTATATTCCCTATTTTTCTATATATACTTATTATCTAAGTAGTGAGCGCTTAGCGTGAGTAGCCTATCCTCTTTAGGGCCCCTAGCCTTGATTAAAGCATAGCTTCTTACCTCCCCTTATTAGCTTATATTATCCTCTAATTACTCGCTAGGGTTATCTTACTTATATAGGTTTATATAGGCTATTTAACTCTACTCTTAGTAAATATTAGGTATAGGTTCTTTAGCCTAATTAGTAGGTATTACTTAGGTATATAGTACTATTATTATTACTTACCTTCTTAAAGTAAGGTAGAAGCAAAAGAATTATAAAGGTATTAAGGGGCTAAGAGCTATAGTTAGGTTAAATTAATAGTAGAAATATCTAAAAAGTAGGTCTAGTATTACTATATTACTTTTGCTTACTTCTTCTAAGATCCTTCTTTTCTAGCCTTTAGTAAGTACTTACTAAGTCCTTGCTATAAGGGTTCTATACCCTAGACCTATAGGCCTCTCTATCCTTTCAGCCTGCGCTAGCTGAGGAGTCTCCGGCTTCTCCAGCCTGGGTATCTAGTCCCTTATAAATATATAATTAGTAATATATATCTAATATTGTTTTCTATATAAGGCTATTATATATATAAAAAGGTAAGTTAGCTCTATTATTATATTCTAAGGCTGGGTTCTTCTATACTATATCTAAGATAGGCTTTAATACTAGGTTAGATTAGTATCTATTAGCTATCTTCCTATAGAAGTTAGGGTTAATACTAAGTAATATTATACTAGTATTATCTTAAGTAGCTAGCGGGGTTAGGTCTAATATATATTTATCTATTATTAGGTGCTATAGCTAGTATAGGGCTAGATTAGTATTAGTAATAAACGCAGACTATACCTATACCTATATAGCCTATTCCTTAGGTATATTATTAGGAAGGATATTAAGTCTACTATAATTAGGTTCTAAGTTTTTATTACCATTATTAGTTAGGAGTTAAGATAAGGCATTAGGGATAATATATTCTTTATTAGGCTTATGAATAATATATAATTTAAATCAGCTAGTATATTCTATAGCTCTTACTAGTTTCTTATTATTAATACTAGCTATTATTATAAATATAATATCAATCTGTTTTAATAATTTTAGAATAGCTAAGTAGTTAGTAATCATATATATTAAGTATTAAGAAGCTATAATCTACTACTTATATTTCTTTAGGACTTAAATAAATCCTAAGGTCTCTATCTTAGTTAGCTAATATATTTTGTTAATATAAGAGAGCATTTATAATAAGTAGGAGATTAGTTAGATAGTAGTTTAGACTAGTATTAATACTACTTTTCCTTAGTTATCTAATATATATTATAAAGTGTTAGGGTTAATATAATATACTATTACTCTAATCCTAGTAGCTAATATATTAAAGTTAATAAATAATAGTCTAGTTAGGTTAAAGTAGTAGACTTTAGTATATTATAGTAGGGTAGGTTTAACTAATTTAATTAATACTTATTCTATATTAGTTAGGGCTAGGTTAATTATTAATACCTATTTTTTCTATCTAGGGTCTTTACTAATAATATAGAGACTATCCCTATTTATTTATTATCTAAGAAGTTTAGTTTTATATTATTTAAATAGTTTAATAATCTCTATTTATCTAGGGATATTATATTAGAGGTAACTATAAAATCTAACAAATATTTCAAGGTTATATAAAGTTATTAGTCACTTAATTTATCTTATTATATCTAATTTCTCTATAATTATAGCTAAACTAAGAGTATTAATATACTATCCTAGTAATATTATACTAGGGAAGGCGATATAAGTCTTAGAGGGTCTAATGCTAATATTTCTCAATCTAAGGAGTAATAGTAATTATTATAGGTTAGCTAGGTATTCTCTATATATATTAGATATAAAAACTATATTATTATAAAAAGATTCAATACTAGTGCTATTAAATAAGATATCTATTTATTATTAGATATAGGTATTAGAATTCTTATATCCTATAATTATATAGTTAAAAGTATATTAGCTATTAGGGGTGATAATTATAAAAGCGCTATCTAATTCTAGATAAACTTGCTATTTGTAGTAGAATAAATTTATATCTATAATAGTAATATATTTTTTATCTTTTACTATAGCTATAATATTATCTTATAACTATATAGGGTAGCTATTAGGTAGAGTAATCTTATTTAGAGCTTAGATATTAATAACTATATATCCTTTCTTCTGCTTCCTATTAACTTCGCGCTAAACTACGAATACTAGAAATAAGAATAGTACCTATATTATTATATAATATAACTATCTCTATTATTGCAATTTAATTACTATATCCTATACTACTTTGCGTTTAGATATGCTAATATTATAGATCTTTTATATTTTAGGGAGCTGGTTTTCCTAACTAGATTTTAGTAGTACTTAGAGCTATTAGTCCTATAGGAGGTTAGTAAAGCTAGTATCTTATAATATATTAGTAAACGCATCTAAAACTTATAAAAAGCTATTAGCTCTATTATTACCATTATATACTGTTATCCCTAGTATATATCTATATATTATTTCTAGGTTATTAGCTTTAACTAGCTCAAAACTAGATAAGTGCTCTCTAAAGAGTCTACTAGGTATAATAGTGCCTATGCTTATTACTATATCTACTATGTTTTCTATAACGTTCTAATAGCATGCTTTATTATTAAGTAATACTAATATCCTAACTTATACGTTATAAGGGATAAAAATAGGTTTATTAGACTTATTAGTTACAATAATATAACAGATATTATAGTTAGCGAATAATAAGTATATAGAGAATCTATTAAAAGATACTAGTATCGGAATAACTATCCTGCGCAGGTAATAGTACCAGAAAGATAGGGTTCTTCCGTAATACTATAGTTATTCATGATATCTATCTATCGTAGGTTTAGTAGTTATAACAGCTATATAGGCAGTCCTTACGTATAGGGTCCTAGCCCTCCTATTAGTCGAATCGGCGCAATAGGTAGGTCCGAACGGCCCGATATGGCGCCGGTCGGGTCAGCGACGAACTGCTAACTAGGCTTCTAACACTAGCAATCTTTTATTACTACCAGCCCCTACCCTATAATAGCCTATATTCATCGAAATAACCACCAAATAGCAACTACTTACAAAAGGGGCCTAAATAGCCTATAACTACAGCTTTTATACGTTTTATTATTATCCCCCGATATGCTATATATCCCCGGTTTTACTGCGCGCAGGGCCCTAGCTATAGGCCGGGGTCCTAGCTACTATCAAACGACCCACCCCTCTATCTATATCGTCGCCTTATTATTATTAATAAGCTATTAGAGGGCTTTATTCGGCGTTGACTTTATGAGTCTATCGGCTAGGTTATTATTACTATAGATCTAGCGGATCTCCGCGATCTCATAGCGTTCGTACGACTACTATAACACTATTATATTAATTATAAGGCGCTTTTCTTTCGTTATACCTAGCTTAACGAGGCACTTATATAGCGAATACGAGTTAGTATAAATAATAGTTAATATCAATAGTAGGTCTAGTTAATTAGAGACCTTTTAGAGGGTTATTATAATCACATAAGCTATATCGACGCTAGCAACTATGCTATAGATCTCCGAGGCTAGTATGCTACGGGTAATACGTTTTAACTTCGTCGAGCTATAGTAGATGATATTACTATTGATTTCAAACGTATTAATAGCCTTATTATTATTAGTCTTATTAGCTAGTATAATAATAAAACCTAGTTATAATAATAGGTTGTTATTATTAATAAAAGATCTGTTGATAAAAACAAATAGTTTCGCAATAGCGAGGTTAAGTAGGATAAAACTAAGGCCTCTATCGAGGGATTGTAACTACTAGAGTATTCGCTAGTTAAGGGTTCTAACGTCGTTATCTATAGGGTTTTGCTATTATATAGCAACGGATAGGTTAAAATAGGCCTCGGGTTAGCAAATTAATGCGATATATACGCTATGGGCGCGTTATTTAACGTATTACTGCTTTCAGACGGCTTTATTAGCAGAGGGGTCGATAGGGCGTAACTTAAGCCCTTAGTCCTTTTAGCAGAGGGTAAGGGTATTGCTATTATCGATCGTCACGATCTTACTATTAAATATAAGGGGGTTATTAATAGCGAGGGTCTACTTAGGTTTAGCTAAAAAGCTAGCTTTAGTTAATTTAGCCTCCTTAAGGGCGGAAAACACGTCGTTTAATAGGCCTAATATATCGTTAGTTTATATACTTATAATAGCAAAAGATAGGTTATTTTCTGTTAATATAAGCAAGCAGGGGTTAAATAACGAAGTCTCTATCTCGAGCCTCTCTTTATAATAGTAGCTATATATAGCCTACTAATAGGTGCTAGCCTTAGCGATACTATAGAGGGGTTTTATAACCTCTATAATAGTATTATTAGGGTATTTATACCGTATTTAGGCAGGGATTTTAGCGAGGATAGGGCAGGCGAGATAGGTAGTAGACTAGACGTAGGCTTAGGTAATATCGTAGATCTAAAGGGTTTTGCTATTAGCTAATAATAATAGGGCGATTGCGAGGATTAGCTATTAACTAGCTCTTTAGATCGTAGGGGCCTAGGTTAAAATAGCCTCTTTATTATTATTAGTATAGCCCTAAATAACGAGTCTCGACTTCTCATAGGGCTAGGTTATCTTACCCTTAACCTTATTAATAATATAGGAGTAGAAAATCCTAATCCTGCTATAGCAGGTAGGGTTATACCTAATAAAGTTAAATACGCCTCGTTTAATAAGGGATTCGATCTCTTATTAGGTTAACTACTCAAAAGGCTCTCTAGGGGTTATAATCACGCTATCGTTATATAACTTAATAGCGAGGTCGTAATCGGATTGCTCTTTAGCGGATAGGAAGGCCTTATTAGTAGTAGTAATATCCGTTTCAGCAAGGAGTATAGTTAAAGTCGGACCTAGCGCGGGGTTATAGCAGAGCTAGCCTCGGCGCTATAGTAAGGCGGGAGCTGCGTTATTAGTAATAATAATAGTATTATAGACTTCCTTAGTTACCCTATAGGGGATTATAGTCCTATTATTATTACTATTAGGTTTTATTAGCAGGTTAGTCAACTAGTAATAAGGTTTAATAATAGTCGACCGGAAGGATTTCAGCCCGTTAAGCAGTTAAACTACGTATTCGTAGCTATTATTAGAGATAAGCTAGTAAGGGCCCTTCTAGCCGTCTTTTTCGCACTATACTCTAACCTCTAACTAGAGAGGTAGGCTTAATATAGGCTCGGTTATAGGGCTATTTCGGGCTATAATAGCCTTATTAACCTAATAACTAGCATAGAGTTAGCAGATCTTATTAATAGCCTTCTATATAACTTAGGCGCGTTATATAATTAATAGCGAGGGGGCTAAATCGTCCGTTAGGCGCGGGTAGGCTCCGAATACTAGCAGGGTTAGTATTAAGCTATTAGGCCTAGCGATATTATTAATAGCTTTTATAGCTATTTAGAGAGCGATATCGGGGTTAGTAGAGGGATCTTCTGCCTAGATAATCTCATAGGCCCGGTATAATAGCTTATAGTATTGTTTAACCTTCTTAATATTATTATAAGCCTTAACTAGGACCTCTTTTATAAAGATAGCTATCTTTTGCGCAGATTAGCGAAATTCAGCGGATTAAAAGGAGGTACTAGTATTAGTAACTATCTAGTTAGGTAAGCCCTAGTATACGTCGATCTAGCAGAGCCGAAGGGTCTGCTATATAGTTTTAGCAGAGATATCCTTTATAAAGCGTGCTATATTAAACGTAGTAGCTATATTAACGATATAGAGGGTAGGGCAGTTACTATCGAGATATATAATATTAATAATAACCTTATAGTTAAAATTGCAGTCGTCTTTTATCGTAA
This sequence comes from Colletotrichum sansevieriae, assembly GCA_026260285.1. Lineage (NCBI taxonomy): Eukaryota > Fungi > Ascomycota > Sordariomycetes > Glomerellales > Glomerellaceae > Colletotrichum > Colletotrichum sansevieriae. The sequence goes on along the minus strand of JAOQIF010000237.1, from coordinate 33,530 downwards.
ACTTAAATCAATAGGGGCTGCTGCTATAGAGTTAGTAGTAGTAGCAAAATTTCGTTAACTTATCGATAACGTTAATATTAACGGGGTAGCTAGCGCGCTAGAGGACTTTATAGAGTCGTTAGATAGATAGATAGCTAAAACGACGGTAGATATAGCGTAATTCGATATTAGTAAGGTTATAACTTATAATAGCCTCTTCTAGGTTAGTTATAAACTATAGGTAGCCCTATAGTTATATAACCAGGGTCGTGAGGTCGTTACTAACGAGTTAGTTAGCGATATTATTAAATCTTATGCTAAGTCGGTCTATATTATAAAGGGATAATAAGAAGGGGGTATTTATTAGCATTATATAGAAGGTTATATCGCTAAAAGGAGTTATAATAACCGTTATTCCGAGGGATTCGATAAGGTCGGCGCTACTAAAGCGGATCGAGGCTGCCCCGGCTATAGAGGGGTTAAGTTAGCAGTTAACCCTCTTTTATAGGGCTAGGAACTACAGGTAACCCCCGGTTAAATATCAGGCCGCGCCGGAGTCGGGGATAATCCCTCTAAATATAGTTAATAAATAATAGTTAGTAATATATATCGCGACGGGGTTATTATTTTTATTAACTAACGCGTTATAAGAGGGTTTAACGCAGTTAATCGCATAGAGGGTCGACTAGTCGGCTAAACAAGTTATCACGTTACTACTATTAACCGCAGTAGGTTGGCTAAAACAGGTAGTAGTGAGGAAGGCCTCGTCGGTGCTATTAACTTCGTCGGTGCTATCGATGGTGCTATCAACCTCGTTGCTGTCATCGTTAATAGATAACGACTAGTAAAAGAGGGTAATAGGGTCGTTAATAACAGAGGGGTCGGCTATAGTAGCTGCGAGGTCTTCGATACCCTTATACCACGCTAAAAACTAGTGATATTCAGCGGGGTTAGCGTTATTTTGGACATATTAGCTGCTCTTAAACTTGCTATAGGCCTTATGGCGATCGTCGTTAGTATATTTCATCAACTAGCAGCTAGGTTTACTATAAACGTAGCACTTTTTGGCTCTTGCTGCGTTATTAAGGCTATTGCTAGCTATATAGGGCCTAAAACGATTCTTTCAGCTATTACTATAGTAGGTATAGTCGGTCCAATAGACCCTAGTCCTATTATTATTTTTAGTAATATATTAAGCCGTGGGCTAGCTTATTATTAAAATAGCTAAATATAACTAGCTAAGGACCCCTTCTATTAACTCAGCAGGGTTAAAGAGGTAAAAATAGCACTCTTTAACCCCTTAGCAGGTATTAATAATATAGTCCTATAGGATGAGATCGGAGTAATAGGCTAGTAGTAATACTTATTAGACCTTAGTTATATAGTTAACGAGGATCTCTAAGCACTCTATCCTCGTTTTAGAGGGGTTATTATAGATAACCTAAGTTAATATAGCCTAGCGCTACTCCGTTAGGTAGGCCTAGCGGGTATTATAGGATTTAAAGTAGTTATAGAGTTTCTTAACTATAGCTAGGAGGCTTAACTAGGCGCTACTAAGTCAGTCGAAATAGTAATTATAGGCTCGGCCTTTTAGTATAAGGGGGAGGGCGCTAGCAGCTTATAATTACTAGATCCCGACCTTCTTATAGATATCCCGAAAAATAGTTAATTTTGCCTCTAAAACGTCGTATTTAGCGCTACTATACTTTATATTATTAGCGTAAAGTTTAGCTAGATCTATTAACTGCTTTAGCATAGCTAGGAGGCTATTATAGCCTATATCCTAGTTATTATTAACTGCGCTATCTCTACTAGTAGGCGTAGTTTTTACTAGCGCCGTCGTGGGAGGGGTCTATAGCTACGGGGTTCCAGCTTAAGCGAGGCTCTCATTAAGCCTCGTAAAATAGGGTAGGCGTATAAGCGTAACTAGTACTAATATCTCGCGAATAAACATTAGGTTGTTAGCAAGGTATTATAAGAAGTCGTCCATATAGGCATCTAACTAGGCTTAGCTCTAGTAATAGAACTTAGGTCTAGTTATAGCCTTAATAAGCCTAATAGAGATTATTCTAGCTACTAGGTTAACCTATACTCCATAGCTAACGATATAGTTTTTAAGGGCCTTCCTAAGCTTCTAGTTAGTTTTACTAAATAGTTTAGCAGTCTAGCTAATAAAGTTATATAAGAACTCGCGCTAGAAGGCTTAGCTAGTATTCTTATTAATCTTATAGACCTTAAGTTAATAGCCTATCTATATATTTACCTATTTAATAGATATATTAGGAATATTATTACTTTCTTTATTAATCTTAAAGACCTTACCCTATAGGTCGGGCTAGATAATACCCTTAAGCTAGGTAGGGATAGGGATATCGCTAGAGATAGATCCTTAGATAGATCTATTATAAGTAGTAAGAGGAGGAGGGGGGTTGCTACCCGGCTTAGCAGTTAGGGTAGCTATCGTGAATAGAGTAGTAGAAGTAGGGGGGGTATAGTATGCATTATTTTTCGCAATATCGTAGCTTTTTGCGTCGAGGTCGTTATATATAGGCGCAAAGCAGCCTAGATATTATCGCTATAGTTATTTACTTAACCGGTTATTATATATAGGTATAAAGCAGCCTGGATGTTATTAAATAGTTATTATAGTAGCCCGTAACGGTCGTTTCAATCCCTCTGCTAGTAGTAGTAATATTAATAGCAGAGATATCTCTTCTATTATAGGTAGTGATAAACCTTGCTTATCTGCGGTAACTCGAGTAGTTATAATAGTTAAGTTAACTACTAATTAGTATTGGAATGTAAGGAACAGTGGCGGGTGCAGGGTGCAGAGCCACGCTATCAGCAAAACGTCAGCGAGTCAGGGGCGAATAAATACACCTTAGAGAAAACTCTATAAGCAGAAAACTTAGAAGGTTAAGTAATAGTCTAATATAATAATAGATATCTATATTTTAATATTCTAGCCCTTCCTAGTTTAAGCCTTTAGCTATACTCTTTATAATTCTATTGCTTCTACCTTGATTTAAGAAACTAGCGCTAGTTAGAATATCTAAAGCGAACTAGTAATAATATGCTAACGATTTAGCAATAGAGTTTAACTATAATAAGCTCCGAGCTAGGCATATAGAATATAACTAATAGGGTCTTAGCTAATAAGATACTAGTTATTCGCTAAGCCCTGAGATATAGGGAATATAGCGCAGATACTATACTAAGGGAATAGATAACCTAGGTAATAATATAGCAAGAGGGATAACCCCGAGGGGTCGGGCTAGGTCCCGGATAGCGCTAGACTAGGTAGATTACTTCTCGAGGGGCGAATAGATAGCGAGCAGTAGCTAATAGGATACCCCGCCTAGGACGCCCTAAGAAGCTAGCATCTCTAGTATCCTTACCTAGGCTATAGGGTTACTATAGAAACAATAGGAGAGCCTTATAGAGCAGATATATCTATAGTAATAGTAGCATAAGGAATAAACCGCCGCCCTACTATAAGAACTCGCTAATTACTCAGCGCCTAGATACTTGCAGAGAGAATATAAAAAGCCCCCTGTATATAACTACTATATTATAACTAAGGACTTTACTATAGACTAGGTTAGCAACTAGATCTAAGCAATTGAGGATAGAAACTAACTACGCGCTAGTAGTACGCCGGAGCAGCAGGTCTAATAGGTACTTACGAAGATAAGCCCGTCCCTATAGACCTAGTAGCAATACTATAAGGCTAGGTTAGAAGGAGACCTAGCATAGGCTAACTTTATAGCGTTTGCTCGCTAACGCTATATTAACCCCGAGCTTTAAGAGCAAAGGTACTACGAGAAGCTTAATATAATAAGGCAGAAGGAGATATAGTTACTAATATAATTCTTTGCTAAATAGTTAGTAATATATTAGGACTTAGGTATAGTTAGTATAGAAGATAGTAAGGCTAAGGCCTATATACTATACTTCTAACTAGCCCTATTCCTATATAAGGAACTTAAATATTAGAAAGTCGAGATATAGAGGCTAAGAGATATAGCTATAGAAGCTAAATACTTATAGGAGATATATTACTAATAGGGTAGTAAACCTCTATAAAGCAAAAGCAAGAAATAGTATATAGGGGAAGAGTATAACCTAAGGGGGCCCCTAGTAGCGAGGTTAGGTTAAAAGATAGGCTAGCAGGGTTCTAGCTAGAAGATAATACGGGGTTTGCAAAGCCTAATACCTCCCTAATAGGTTAGTAGCGCGATATAGAGATCTAACTAGAACGGGTCTATATCCAGCCCTAGCACACGACCTATAATATCTAATCACATAGTATGCTTTAGCTATAAGCAAAAGGGGTATAAGAGGGTAGACTACCTAGATAAGCGTGCGAAACGAAGTGCAAACGAAATAGCAATAGGATACTAAGCACTCGCTGAGAAGGCGAGGATTAATATAATCTAATCCTTAAGAGTTAAGGAACTCAACTCGTTAGAAAACGAGTAAGCTAGGGGATTATATTAGTAACTCCTGCGCTTAAATTAGAACTAGATACCCTCCTAAAGGGAGCTATTATAAAGGGATAGGCGATCGTTCTCTAGAATATTGCTAAATAAGAAGTAGTAGTAGATATAGACTCCTATTCCTAGGTCGATATTATTAGCAGCTAACTAGCTAGGTCCCTATAACTACGACTTATAGTAGCTATTACCCCTATGCTAGAAGGGTTTAATAAGTTATCTATAACGGGCTAGAATATATACTAGTTAATATTCTTCCTTATTAACTTAGGAGGAGAAGCGAGGAAAATATAGTAGCTCTTTGCTAAAGCCTCCCGACCCGAGGGAGCAGGGGACCTTCTCCTATTATAATATTCTATAGGAAGAGAGGGTATTATAATTAATACCTAGATAAATACTTAGGAATATGAATGCTTTAGTATCGCTAAGCTATTAGTATTTATATAAGAGATTATCGAGAATAGCTAGAAGGCCTATATTATATATATATTAGGGAATATTGCTCCTTATAAACTACTAATAGGGGCTCTAGAAGAAGAAGATACCCTAGAGGGCAATACGGAGTTACTACTAGAACTATTTAGTGAACGGGTAATGTTTAACGAATAGTTAGCAAAGTAATACCTAGTCCTAGAGGGTGCGGAATATACTATCGATTTAATCGAAGGAAAGAAACCCCTATATAGGCCTATCTACCTATTGAATAAGCATTAGTTAGAAGAACTTTGCTAATATATTGCTAATAACTAAGCAACAGGGCGGATCTAACCCTCGACTAGCAAGGCAGGCGCCCCTATCCTTTTTATACCTAAGAAAGATAGGTCCCTACGCCTTTATATAGATTATTAAGGCCTAAATAAGGTAATAATAAAAAACCGATATCTACTCCCTCTTATTAGCAAACTATTAGATAGGCTTCGGAGAGCGAAATAGATCTTAAAAATCGATATTTAAGATATATACTACTATATTTGCATTAAGCCGGAGGATCGCTAGAAAATAGCGTTTAGGATGCGTTATAGGCACTTCGAATATACCGTTATACTATTTAGACTTATGAACGCCCTAGCTATATTCTAGGCATATATTTACTAAGCGCTCGCTAAACTGCTAGATACCTATTATATTACCTATATAGATAATATTATAATCTACTTAGAGATAAGAGAGTAGTATATAAAGGACCTTCTCTAAGTGCTCTATAGGCTTTGCTAGTAGGAGCTCTATGCTAAGCTTAGTAAGTATAGGTTTTACTAATAGCAAGTAGAATTCCTAGGATATATTATTACGCCTAAGGGTATATCGATAGACTAAACTCGCATCCGAGCTATTACTAAATAGAAGCTGCTAAAGATATACTGAGATATCTAGGTCTTCCTTAGATTCTATAACTTCTACTATAAGTTTATCGCGGGATATTTAGGTATTATAGCCCTAATAATATCCCTACTAAAGGGTAGCGAGAATAGCAAGAAAGGAAGTAAGTTTTACTAGCTAGAAGAGGCTTAATAAGCTTTCGAGCGGCTTTAAGCAGCTTTCTGCTTAGTAATAATTCTCCGATACTAGGACCTAACCCGCGAGATAAGGGTTAAGATAGATGCTTCTACGAAGGCTATATCTAGCATCCTATTATAGTATATTAATAGTTAATAGCAACTAGTTGCTTACTACTTATAGAAGCTTAGTAATATAGAGTAATATTAAGGAGTAGGCTAATAGGAACTTCTCGCTATAGTCGAGAGTTTAGATTATTAGGCTTACTACCTTTAGGGTATATTAAAGAAGTTTATAATCCTAATAGATTACTAGGTGCTAAAGGGAGTTATTAGCGCGCCTGCATAGGACCTTCGGGGAAGACTTGCTAGGTAGGTATATAAACTCTTAGTATTTAACTTTAACCTAGAGTATAGGTTGGGGGTTATAAACCTAGTAGATAGCCTATCTAGGAGGCTAGACTATATAGAGGGGGAGGTAAAGTATAATAATATACTCCTAACCCTAGTAAAGAAGCTAAGGCTCGTTAGTAAACTACTAGCGGACCTTCGGATAAGTATTACTATACTATAAGGAAGTATAGAGACCTCAAAAGCATTTATTAATGCTATAAGGGCTAGCATGAGGTGCCCCTTCTAGATGGATAGCTCCGGGGGCGGAGACGCCTCAGTCTCTAGTTAGCATCGCGCTCTATAGCGCGCTAATATTACTATAACTATAGCAGCTATAATAACCTAATGCTAAAGAGCAAGGGGTAATATAGAGAATACTTAGCGAGAGGTCGTTGACTAAGAGGACTCGTTTAGAGCTAGGGTTACTATAGCGTAATAGTATATCCTATGCTAGGTTATAAGGGAGCTTATAACGGGTGAAACGGCGGATAGTTAGCAATCCTCTAAAGCAATAGAAAACCTTATCTGCAGACTACAGGCTAATAACTTATACTGCTAGATATAATCAGAGAGGGCGTGCAGACCGGCTAGCGATTATAGGGGCTATATAATTAATAGCTAGGGAACCCTATTCTATAAGGGATAGCTAGAGATACTATAAGAAGGGTCTCTGAGGCTAGAGATCCTTTACTAATACCATAATAACTATAGGGCGGGGCATATAGGGGTGAATAAGACTACCGAGCTAATCTTAAGGAACTTCTATTAGCTAAACTTAGCTATAGACGTACGTGATTATATTACTAGGTGCTATATATGCTAGGGGAACTGCGTTCCGAGGCATAAGCCTTATAGGAAATTATAACTACTACCCTTACTTATATACCCGTTCTAGGAAATAAGCATAGACTTTATTACTAGATTGCTAGCGAGCTTTCAGCATATAAGCGGAGAATATAATATAGTTCTCATTATTATATGCTAAATAACTAAGTTCGCTATATTTATCCTAATAACGAAGCAGCTAATAGCTGCTGAGTTAGTATAGATTATCTACGAACGGGTTAAGTGCCGTTTTAGCACCCTAGAGGGTATTATTAGCAACTAAGATAAGCTCCTAACTAGCTAATTTTAGGAAGAGTTTATAAGAGAGAGGGCTATTAAGCGCTACCTCTCTACTATATACTATCCCTAGACTAATAAGTAGTTAGAAAGGACGCACTAGATATTAGAAAAGTACCTGCGAGCATATGCTAGCAACTCGCTATAAGAATAGGCAGTCTAGCTACCTAAGGCGGAGTTCGCATATAATAATAGTCGCTATAGTACTACTAGCTACTTGCTAATAGAGGCCCTATATAGTTACTACCCGCGTTACGTAGAATATGTAGCCCCTGCGAATAGGGTCGTGGTGCAGGGCGTAAGGGAGCGAATCGAATATATTTCGAGACTCCGCAAGAGGGCCTAGGAATAGTAGTAGAAGGCTACTAAGGCATAAGCTAAGTATTATAACGCGAGGCATAAGAACTAGACCTACTATTGGGGATAGGTCGTTAGGCTATTAATAAAGAACTTCTAGTTTAAGAATAAAAAACTAGCACCTAGGTTTATATAGGTAGCTATTATAGAACTAGTTAGTACGTAAGCGTATAGGGTCTATCTGCTACTATAATACTAATAGATATATAATATATTCTCTATTACCTTATTAGAACTATAGGATAACTACTAAGAAGGCAGCAAAGGTTCGCCTATATACCTAGAGCTCGAGGATAAGCTAGAGGAATAAGAGGTAGAAGAGATTATTATATAGCAAGGTATTAGTAATAATACGCAATATCTAGTTAAATAGGTAGGATAGCTTATAGAATATAATATATAGGAACCTATAGAGAACTTAGCAAATACGCAAGAGGCTATTCATAAGTTCGATAGATAGTATAGGAGGTCTTATAAGAAATAGGATAACTAGTTGCAAGGTTATAATAATAAGTCGCTAATTACAAATCATAAGACTATAGAATAGAAGCTAAATTAAGAAGCAGAATATTAATTATATTAAGTAGCGAATTATCGCTAAAATTGCAATAAAAGAGGGGTATTATCCTATAAGAAAAAGGAGGGAGCTAACTATCTAAATAGTTATTCACTTCTAACTATAGCCATAGGCGCGAGCACCCCGACTACTATAACCACGAGCAGCACCACAGCGACTAGTTGCTAAGCTAGCGTTACTAACATTACTAGCATCCCTATTATTATTACCTATAGACCGACTACCTGCTAACTTACTACTAGACTTACTACCCGACTCCTTACTAGGGCTACTACCTACCTCACTACCCGACTTATTACTAGAGCTATTATTAGAGATAGTAATAATAGCCTTAGTCTTCTTAGCCTTTCTAGCCTTTTTTGCTAAATCGTTGCTATCCTCTTAGCTATGCTTAGTAGGAGTATAGAGGTATAAGGTATAAGAGACGGGGCGAGCACTAGTAATAGTAATAAAGCAGGAGGGAATATTATTAGAAGCATACTTAAGGAGGTCGTCCTAAAGCGACTTACTAAACTTAGGAAAGGAGTTAATATTATGCTTATAAGGGCGCTTAGGGACTAGTTTTATTAAAAGGTTATTAACTAGACGATCGATCTTATTATAGAGGTATATAGTAGGACTATTATTATAAATATATAGCAGCTAGGCGGCGTTTAGGCGCTAAAGGATATTAATACTATTGCGAAGGGTACTAACCTAGAACTAGTTATTAGTAGGATATAATTAGCAAGGGAGCAGCAAGCAATAGCCTATATAAACTAAGACGTTAAGAGCGAGGTGCTTATAAATAGAAGCGAGCTCCTAGAGTTAGAGCTAGTCTATATTATAGCTACTACTACTAGTAATAGGATTGCGGATTAGCTTAGCAATATATTTCTATACTACTAAATAGTTAGCAAGGGAAGCGAGAATATAATAATAATAAAGAGGGGTTAAGATACCCTCCCGTTCCTAAATTTAGATCTAGTAGAATATATTCTAAGTAGTCTAGGCTGCGCCCTAAAGCTCCTAGGGAACCTACTAAGCGTTAGTATATAGCGACCTAGTAGCAAATAAGTAGAGACTTATAGTAGTATATTTCTTCTTATCGAAGTTATAATAGATATACTTCTGCATATGCTCGCTATATATATAGCGAAGGTTAACGACGTCTTAATATATCTTATAGAGATAGCTAAGATAGGGATAGCTACTATTAGAATTACTAGTAAGGTTACTAGAGAGGATTTCGGGATCATATAGGTATTTAGCGAGAATTACACCTATACGCGCAATATAAGATATAATAGAGAACGGTTAGCGAGATAATAATAAAAGAAATAAACTAGAAAAAGGGAGAGTAGGAAAATTAATAATTATAGCAAAGGCTTATAGAATAAATAATAAAAAGAAAAATAACAAAGGCTATCGAGTTGAAAAAGAGATACTAAAGGGGGAAAAATTCAGCTAGGTTAGAGACCTCGAAAAGTAGATACCCTTTTATAATTAGCATTACTAGGTAATAAGGCTAAATAATCACTAGCTACATACCGCTAAATAGTTATATAACTATTAGCAACTAATCAAAAAATAATAGCAATACTTAAAATTTAAAAACATAAAAACCGCTAGAAAATAATATATATTATTCGCTATAGTAGCCTAAATCTAGCGCAGGAAGGAGTAATAGCAAATAATATAACAAAGGCGCTAAACTATCACCCTATAGTTAGCAACGCAGAGCTATATAACCCTACTAGTACGCCTTAGGGACTAAGGCTTTAGAAGGGGGGATAATTATAAGGAATAGTAGCGGGTATAGGGTGCAGAGCTATGCTATTAGCAAAATATTAGCGAGTTAGGGGCGAATAAATATACCTTGGAGAAAACTCTGCAAGCGGAAAACTTAGAAGGTTAAGCAATAGTCCAATATAACAACAGATATCTACGTTTTAACATTCTAGCCCTTCCTGGTTTAGGCCTTTAGCCATACTCTTTACATGGAATAACTATCCTACGCAGGTAATAATACCAGAAAGATAGGGTTCTTCTGTAATACTACAGTTATTTATGATATCTATCTATCGTAGGTTTAGTAGTTATAATAGCTATATAAGCAGTCCTTATATATAGGGTCCTAGCCCTCCTATTGGTCGAATCGGCGCAATAGGTAGGTCCGAACGGCCCGACGTGGCGCCGGTCGGGTCGGCGACGAACCGCCGACTGGGCTTCCAACAACTAGCTTAAATAGGAGGTCTTTTATAGTATCTCAGATATAATATATAATAGGTAATAAGATAGTTATTTTTAGTTATAATATTATTATAGTAGCTAATTAGATAGTTACTTTAATTAGTAGTTAGGTTCTAAGTTCGCTTCTAATTAGTATTATAACTTTATATAACTTAATATAAGCTATAGATTCTAATAGCTTGAAATCGATCTTCTCAGGGATTAATATATTAGTATTAATTAGTATATTAGCTTAGAGATTATTTACTAGGGAAACCTCTTATTTAAAGTATGCAAAGGTTAAATAACTATTAGCTATGCTATAGATGTAGAAGGGAAAAATCATATATTTATTACTAGAATAATAGTTCATATTAATACTATATACTACGAGTAGTAATACTCGTTTCCTATTTCATAATTATAGAAAATATTTCTTAAGCTATTATTAGTCTATTAGTAATTAGCTAAATCCTATATTACTATATACTTCTTATTTTATTATATCTTTAAAAGAGGTTATAATAATTATATATAAGTAGGTATATTATTAAGCTCTAAAACTAGTTCTAATATCTTTAGTTATATCTACTATAGAAGTAATAATAGGAATTATAGCCTATATTAGGTCTAGGTAGTTATATTATTTATCTATAGAGTCCTTAGTTATAGGGTTAATATTATTAGATTAACTTTTTTTATACTATCTTATTATATATTTATAAGGGACTGGATACCCAGACCGGAGAAGCCGGAGACGCCTCAGCTAGTATAAGCCGAAGGGATAGAGAGGCCTATAGGTCTAGGGTATAGAACCCTTATAGCAAAGACTTAGCGAATACTTACTAAAGGCTAGAAATAAAGAATCTTAGAAGAAGCAAGCAAAAGTAGTATAATAATACTGATCTTACCTTTTAGGTGCTTCTACTATTAGTTTAACCTAACTATAGCTCTTAGCCCTTTAATACTTTTATAATTCTTTTGCTTCTACCCTGCTTTAGGAAGGTTAGTAATAATAATAGCACTATATATCTAAGTAACGCTTACTAATTAAGCTAAGGAACCTATACCTAATATTTACTAAGAGTAGAGCAAAATAGTCTATATAAACTTATATAAGGAAGCTAACCCTAGCGAGCAATTAGAGGATAATATAAGCTAATAAGGGGAGGTAAGAAGTTATACTTTAAGCGAGGCTAGGGGCCCCGAAGAGAACGGGCTACCTATGCTAAACGCTCGCTATATAGATAACGAGTATATATAGGAAAATAGGGAATATAAGAATATAAGACCCCTTCCTATAGACCGGACGGGCTAATAAGCTAGATATCTATAGCTATAGCTAATAGGCTAGCCTAAGCTAAAGGGCTAGATAAAGCAACTAGCTAAGTACTCATATAACAGATTATAACTATAATAGCTAACTGATATAAGCTAATCACTACTATATTAAGTAACTAAGCTCCTACTAAGCGATCGCCTAAGGTTTATAAAAAACCCCTAAATTATAATATAGCACGCCTTACTAGCGAATCTACTAGTATAATAAGAGAAGATTAGCTTATTATAGTTAAAGAGGCTTATAAGTACTACCCTAGCTACTCTAATAGCTAGTATATCTAGTAGGCTTTAAGTATAATAGAGCATACCCTATAAATAGAATAGCGGAATTATTAGCAAATACTTATAAATAAGTTAGGGAACTAGGTTAACCCTAAATAGGAAGACTTTAGAATTTTTATAAGAGGGTAGTATATCGCGCCTAAGCTCTAAGAGTAGAACTACTATAATATTTTATAATTAGAGGGATAATAAGAAACTAATTATATATTAAGCTCGATAGGAGCCTATTAACTAAGTACTTAGCGAGCTAAGCACAAGTAATATAAAGGCGTATGCTTTCTTTTAGGGCTTTATTAGGACCCTAAAGGATAAACTCTTTAAGTAGGATATTAACTATACTAATATATATACTATTACCCTATATATATAGAGATTATAGGAGATTACGGAAGGGAGATATAGGTGAATATCTACTAGCTATTCTAAGTTATATAAGCAACTATACTTAGGCTCTTTAGACTGCTTTTATAAGAGCAGCTTGCAACCCCCTAGGTTAATAGACTCAAGGGATTACTACCTAGAGACCCTATCCTAGAATAACTACTTAGCAGATGCTCGCGCAACGCCTAGCGCTAGTAGTATATCCTCTAACTCCCGGAGACCCTAATATTATAACTATAAGAAGTATAGCTATATCTCTCCTAACTATACTAAAACCTATATATAGCTAATAGGTAGTAACTAGAACCTAAACCTAAGATAGGGCGGGATAAGCGCGATTATAATACTTAGTATGACTAATACTAAAGACTTAGGAAATAAGTAGGCGTAGATATAACCTTAAGGGGCACTACGCTAGAAATTACCTTAGTTCTAGTAGGATAGATTATTAAGGGATAGGTATTAGCGCTCTAAGTATCTAGAGAAGTCGAACTAGAGGTTAATATAGATACCTATATAATAATAGATATTATATAAGAAGATCTTATTAAGAGGCTCTATGTCACAGTCTTCCTACTAGCCTGGGGCTATAGTAGGGGTCGCTAAGACTGCGAGTAAAACGAGGAAAAGAGCAATATAAGCGTGAATAATAATAGATAGTGCAATAGGTAATTATAGGTATATTATAATATCTTCTATAATAGCCGAGCCTTCTAAGCTATCTGCTAGAAGTCTCCTACTTAAAGGATAGGCGTTAAGCCTAACCGTGGTTATATAGAATGCTACGTAGTAGCTAACTATATTACTAAAAGGCGTATAATATATACCCCCTTTTTAAAAAGCAATTATCCTAATTACTATCTCTATTAATCTAGGATATATATACTTAATATTTCCTTCTCTTCTTCTTTATATCCTAATTACTAGAAATTACTATAATATTAGTAATTAGGCGTTATGCTCATAGAGGAGTATATCGAACTTAGATATCTACTAGCCCTTAGTAGTACTATTATTACTAGCGTTACTAGGCGCGGGTTGCTTATTGCTAGTATGCTAGAGACCCTCGATTATAATATAGAGGTTTGCAATCTTAGCGCAAAGGCTTGCAATCTCCTTGGTCTTAACTATATTAATAGCTATGCGAATCTTATTAGTAACTGCCTACTTAGACGCGCTATCGTTCTCAAGCTTAGCGAGATGCTTACTAATAGTATTAATATTAATAGTATCTATATTAGCTATATTAGCCTCTATAGTATCGAGGTGAGGAAGGATTTCCTATTAAATACTATTAATAATAGTATTAATATCACTCTTAGCCTTATTAGCGAGGTCCTTTGCGTTTTTAGCATCCTTACGGGCTAATAGGTCTATAGTAGTAACGTTACTAATATTAATAAGCAGGGCAATGGAAAGGAGGTTAATATAGTTTATCGCAATAAGTTTACTAGTAATAATTCTATTAGCATAACTATAGGTATTATAAAAGTATATAGCGAGGACCTAGGTATAACTAGGGAGAAGCTCGCTATAGGCGTTATTATTAATATATATATTATATGCTCACTTAAGGGTATCCTAGATATATCTAATATAGAGGTTAGAAGATATATTCTCAGAAGGCTTAATACTATCGAGGATTTTCTCAATCTCCTCGATAAGGTTTATATTAGGGTAGTATAGAAAAGCGTTATTAATACGAGCCTTTGCCTCGTCGATCTACTAGTGCTAGGCTATAGGGCTAGGGCAACCCTTCTTAGGAGTTTTATAAGGGGTAGTAGCTATAGTTTTAGCTAGGGCGGGCTCCTCGATATTAGTAGTAGTACTAGCGATAACATAGACTAGCTCGGTAGCCTAGGCATCGTTATTCTAAATATTATTAGTATTATTATTAATAACCTCGTTGCATTAGGTCCTAGTATCTATAGCGAAGAAGTTCTTCTTAGCTGCCTGCTTGCCCTTCTTATAGTCCTTATAGGACTTCTTCTTATTAGTAGCAGACTTATAAGTCTTAACCGGAGTACTAAGGTTAATACTATAGTTACTAACTTTGTTATCGCTACTTTAGTATAGGGAGATGGGGTTGAGCACCTTATTATTCTAGGGGTTAGCACCCTTATCTTAGCTGCTATTATTATTAGATAGCTAAGAGGGTAGGACCTCGTAGTTATTAGTAACTTCTTTGCCTTTAGAAGCTATTATTATAGTTATATTAGTTCGGCTAGCATTTAGGAGGCTATATTTAGCGGACTATAATAATATTATTACTTATTATAGGAGGTCTATTAGGTAATAATTAATATATAGGAGAGAAGTAAATAAATAAAAGGTATAGGCATACCTAAATAAAAAGTAGGTAGGTATAGTAAATAGAAAGGAAGGTATAGAAAGAAAAAAATTTTTTATCATAGGGGTTAGTAATGAAGGTATATAAAAGTCGGCACCCTCTACTCCTTCTTATTTATTTCGATATAAGATGGAGAGATTAAGGGAAGAGTAATTGATAGTAAAAATAGTAGTTAATAGCAAAAATAGCAATAATAAAGGGGAAATTTGCAATCCTGATGTTAATTCAGGATAGATATATTTATCCTATTAAATGGATAGGAAAACTATTTAGTTATGCACGAGGTATGCGCCTTCTTGTAGCTCTTTTAGTATCCTAGTTAAGGGGGAATTTAGTATTATACTTATTAACAAGATCGTTTATATTAAGTAATAGGGAGTCTCTTTATTCCTAGGTATTATCTTTTGCTATAAAGCCTTTCTATTAGATAAGGTATTTAATAGTAGGTTTATAACTCCTCTATAAGACTCTTTATTTAACGATATAGTTAAGTTCCTACTCCTTATTATTATTAACCTTAATAGGCTTTAGTAGCTAAGTCTCGTAGTTAAACGGGTCTTCTCCCTAGGCTAGCTTATATAGCTAGGCTATAGAGAGGATTAGGTAAACCCACTAGTGCTTAGGAATATCTACCTCATAGGCGAGAGGACTAATCATATACTAAATTCAGAAGGGTCCTATCTATCTAGAGGTCTATTTGCTATTATATTATCCTAGTAAGTAGAATCCTTTGCTAAGTTATATCTAGACTTTATCCCCTTTATTAAAAGTTATATTAGACTAGTAGTTATTATATCTCTCCTTATGCGAGGTATTTGCTATATTAATAAGTAGTAGTACCTCCTTCTAATATATCTCCCTAAGGATAGTAAGGCTCTTAGTCGGGGCGCTCGTTTATATAACTATATTGAGGATATTTCGTAGCTTAAATCTAAGTATAACCTCGTTTAGTGATTATCTGATTATAGTAAATAGGGAGTTATTAAGATTATGCTATAGGGTAGGTAGTATATCGGTTTATAGTATATTAAGGGATTTAGATATATAGAACTATATTATGATTTCAGCAGTCTGGTTTATTCTTTCGCTCTACCTATCTATCTAGGGGTAGTATGCTATTAAGAGGAGGAGCTTAACGTAGAGGGTATTAAATATCGTATACTATACTATAGAGATAAACTTAGGATCCTAGTTACTAATAATATAACGTGGAATTCCCTAGTCTAAGAAGAAAAATGCGCAGAGTAGGACTATTACTTATTCTTTTGCTCTATAGGTTGAATATCCTACTAGAAGGATTATCTTCTTCGAGAATTTATACGTTACTATTACTAATATATCTAACTCCGGGAAACCTAGTAGGGCGTAGGGACTTCCGTAGGATAGCACCTTAGGTATATTAGTAATAAAGTTAATAGTAATGGTATTATAAGGGATATCTATGATAGGGATGAGTTATAGCTATCCTAGTAGCTTTTAGCAGTTGATTTAGTTCTCTTTATACTAGTTATAATAAGCGATATATTATCTTATAAGCAACTTCTTATTACAAAACTAAAAAGTCGATATTTCTATTATTATATAGTCCGCGCTAAAGTAGTGTTTTTTATTATAGCTAAGGCAGAGAATTGCAAGTACTAACTTACGCGGGATATAGAGTCTCTAGGTGCTATTAATAGCTATATAAAGGATAAGCCCTTCTAGCGATAGACTCTAAGGAGTTATTTAATAGTATTTTAGAGCTCTCCTAGCAGCTCTAGTGCTATTTTCCTTAGTAGTAGTATTAAATAGTAACTACTACTTACCTAGTTCCTTCTGCTAGGATCGGAGTTATTTGAGAATTTTGCTATACCTCGTGTTATTAGTATAATTCTTTATAATCTTAGTAATAAAGTCCTCTAAAATGCTTACTATTATCTCCCCTATTGCTCTATAAGCTTAGGACTTCTTAGATAACTAGTTAATTATGCTTATAAATCCTATATTATTATCGTTATTACCATAGGTTATTTCTACGAGAACGTCGCTATCCTCAAACCTATTAGCTTAGCCTGAGGCTATAAGTAATAGCAGGTATAAGAGGGCGTTAGGGATAACGTTAAGCTTCCCTAGTATATAGGTAATATTAAGGTTGAATTATAATAAGTAGTTCGCAGCGCTTATAAGCTATAGGTTAGCCTTATTAAGGTCTATAGTCCGTAGCGAGGTATATATAAGAATTCCATTTATAGCTGCATAATCTATAAGAATTTATATAGGGTGCTTATTCGATTATATAAGCTTGCGGAGCTTTTTTATAGCCTATACTACTACTACTACCTCTACTTCTATAGCAAAGTATCGCTTTTCTAAGGGTAAGGTAACCTTAGATAGAAAAAGCACTAGTTAGATATAGATTTGCGCGATATCTTTACTAGGTATATTAATACTATTCTATAGGATACCTAGTTAGAATACTATAAGCCTAAAGCTACCTTTATAGGCGTTAACCTTAAAAAATATAAGCTTATTTGGGTTATAATAGTATCTTATAACCTAGTTATAGAGATTCTCTTAGAGGGCGTTCTACGCCTCTTGCTTACTTAGTATTAGCTTAAATAATACCTTTTAGACCCTTTTTATTCAAACTGCTTTTGATAGACCGTTAGGAAGCATATTTTTATTATAGAGTTTTATAGTAAGACGGGTCTTTCTATCCTATAGTAGCATTATAATAATATTATACTAGGGTATATTATATCGTAGCTATCGAGCTATTCTGAGGTATCTCTCGATATTATAGAGAGTTTTTAGAACGCGGAGGTTCTTAAAAGCTGCGATCCTATCCTCTATTTATTTAATACTATTAGTATTTATAATATAGCTAAGGAGTCTTACTTTAGGAAACCCTATAAAGGACTTCTTAGGCCTAATATAAAGGCGGTTATTTTCGAAGAGCTTGAGGATAATATCGATATACTAGAGATAATCCTCGTTATTATTACTAAAGATAATAATATTATTAATATATGCTCGAGCAAAGTGCTTATAGTTATATAGGAGGCGATCTATGAAACGCTAGGCGTCGGCTAGCGAGTTCTTAAATCCTATAAAGATAACGTTAGAAACCTTGATACTACGGGGACTTATTACTACTATCCTATTATAATATCTTAAGTAGATTAGCAGTTAGTAGAAGAACCTAGTAGTATTAAATATTATTATATATTTCTTCCTTCTGAGGGTATCTATTATATTATCTTAGTTGGGAAGCGGGTATATATCTAGGATAGTAATTCAGTTAAGAGGGTAGAGGTTAATAATAACCCTGCCTTTTTTTATACTATTAACTACTCGCTATATAACGAAGAGCAGATAGATAACTAGGATTAGCCTATTACCCTATACTATCTTGCTATTAGTATATATCTTGCTATAGATATTCTTAACGACTTTAAGGTCTTTAGCGTTAAGGGGGTAAGGCTTTATTATAGCCTTCTAGTTTTGCTACCTTTTAACGAGCTTAATATATATATATTAGTTATCCGGCATAGTTATAATCCCCTTATTATAGTAGACGTCTTAGTTATCGAGGATTTCCTTAAGTCTATTAGCGAAAACTACATCCTAATTATAGATCTTAATTCTATCCTTACTATATATAACTAGGATATCTTTTAGCTTAGATATTCTATAAGATAGAATATTATCCGCTTAATAAAGCAATCCTAGGCTAGATTTAGCAGGCGGGGTTATAAACTATATACTAGCTGCTATATTACCCATAGCCCTATCGAATTCAGATTACAAGAACTAGTACGAGTTTAATTCTCCTCCTATAAGGGTAATAATATCTATATAGTCTATGAGGTTAGCTATCTCCTCTGCTTCTATTAGGATAATATAGCCTAGCTGCTAGCCTCTTAGGACTATTATCAGCCTATCTGTTATATTTCGCATAAGGACGAGCTTAGGGTTATCTACTATAACTATTATATTAACTACGCCTCTATAACTAGATTGAAACTACTAAGTATTAGAGCCTTATTAGCTTAACTTAGGGAGTGTAAGGAACAATGGCGGGTGCAGGATGCAGAGCCACGCTATCAGCAAAACGTTGGCGAGTCAGGGGCGAATAAATACACCTTAGAGAAAACTCTATAAGCGAAAAGCTTAGAAGGTTAAGTAATAGTCTAATATAATAATAGGTATTTACGTTTTAATATTCTAGCCTTTCCTAGTTTAGGCCTTTAGCTATACTCTTTATAATTCTATTGCTTCTACCTCGATTTAAGAAACTAGTACTAGTTAGAATATCTAAAGCAAACTAGTAATAATATACTAATAATTTAGTAATAGAGTTTAATTATAATAAACTCCGGGCTAGGTATATAGAATATAACTAATAGGGTCTTAGCTAATAAGATACTAATTATTCGCTAAGCCCTGAGATATAAGAAATATAGCGCAGATACTATACTAGGGGAATAAATAACCCTAGTAATAATATAGCAGGAGGAATAACCCCGAGGGGTCGGGCTAGGTCCTAGCTAGCGCTAGATTAGGCAGACTACCCCTCGAGGGGCGAAAGGATAGCAAGTAGTAGCTAATAGGGTACTCCGCCCGGGATACCCCGAGAAGCTAGTATCTCTAGCATCCTTGCCTAGGCTATAGGGTTGCTATAGAAATAATAGGAGAGCCTTATAGAGCAGATATATCTATAATAATAGCAGTATAAGGAATAGACCGCCGCCTTACTACGAGAACTTATTAATTGCTTAGTACTAAGATACTTATAGAGAGAATATAAAAAGCCCCCTATATATAACTACTATACTATAACTAAGGACTTTACTATAGACTAGGTTAGCAACTAGATCTAAGCAATCGAGGATAGAAACTAACTACGCGCTAGTAGTACGCTAGAGCAGCAGGTCTAATAGGTACTTATAAAGATAAGCCCGTCCCTATAGACCTAGTAGCAATACTATAGGGCTAGGCTAGAAGGAGACCTAGTATAGGCTAACTTTATAGTATTTGCTCGCTAATACTATATTAACCCCGAGCTTTAAGAGCAAAGGTATTACGAGAAGCTAGATATAGTAAGGTAGAAGGAGATATAGTTACTAATATAGTTCTTTACTAAATAGTTAGTAATATATTAGGACTTAGGTATAGTTAGTATAGAGGATAGCAAGGCTAAGGCCTATATGCTATACTTCTAATTAGCCCTATTCTTATATAGAGAACTTAAACGTTAGAAAGTCGAGATATAGAAGCTAAGAGATATAGCTATAGAAGCTAAATACTTATAGGAGATATATTACTAATAGGGCAGCGAACCTCTATAAAGCGAAAGTAAGAAATAGTATATAGGGGAAGAGCATAACCTAAGGGGGCCCTAAGTAGCGAGGTTAGGTTAAAAGACGGGCTAGGAGGGTTCTAGCTAGAAGATAATATAGGGTTTATAGAGCCTGATGCCTTATTAATAGGTTAGCAGCGTGATATGGGGATCTAACTAGAATAGGTCTATATCTAGCCTTAGTATACCACCTATAATATCTAATTATATAGTATGCTTTAGCTATAAGCAAAAGGGGTATAAGAGGGTAGACTACCTAGATAAATATGCGAGATAAAGCATAAATAAAATACTAGTAAGATACCGAGTACTTATTAAGAAGGCGAGGATTAATATAATCTAATCCTCAAGAGTTAAGGAACTTAACTTATTAGAAAACGAGTAGGCTAGGGGATTATACTAGTAACCCCTATGCCTAAATTAGAACTAGATATTCTCCTAAAGGGAGCTATTATAAAGGGATAGGTATGTAAGGGATTAATTGTAAGGGATTAGGATTACAGCGCCGAGCCGGCGCCGAACCGGCGCCGAGCCTCCGCCGAGGTATACCCATATTAGTTAGCCGAGCCGAGCCGAGCCCTAAAAAGGGGCTCCGCGCGCACAAGTAGCTAGAAGGGCTAACTTATCTTCTATAATATAACTACCCCCTATATTACTACTACTTTTTCCTTCCCTAGCCTAGCCTTTTATAGGCTATAACCCTTATAATTAGATAAGTTCTACCTAATTATATAAGCAGCTAGCTCCGGAATAAGTAGTAGTATAAGATCGGGCTGCTAAGGCATTACTAGCGCCTCTGCGCCTAATAAGCTAAGTGAAAATTTTGCTTCTAAAACCCCTCCAGCTACTATAAGCCCCGATATAGCCCTTATTACTAAACTTATTATAACTATTCGGTGCTAAGCTGACTAGAACGATATGCTTATTCAGGCCTTATCTACACGCCCTATACTAGTCCCTAAGACCGAGACCCGGGCTTGCAAATACGAATACCCTCTAGTATATACTTATAGAACCCTCGCTAAAGATAGTACGCTAGCCTAAACCTACGATTAGCTAATAGCTATAGAAGATAGTAATAACCTCTAGCCCGGAGCTTCCGAGCTATAGAAGATCTAGTAGGTACTTATAAGGGTAACTACTAGGTTATAAATATAATAGTACTACTACTATGCTAGCCTTACCGACCTGATATAAGCTAACTTCTCTATATTTATTTGCTAAGAGCATATTAACCCCGGACTATAGGAGCGCTAGCTATATAGCCTCCTCGATAACCTTTAGTAGGAACCTAGCTAATAGCCTCTCTAGTTCTTCGCTAAGTAGTTAGCAATCTACTAAGCCCTTAGAACCCTAGACTTCGAAGAGTCCTAGGCCTAAGCCTTTACCTTTTATTTCTAGCTTTTACCCCGGCTTTAGCAGGGCCTCGAATACTAAAAATTCGATATATAGCAGCTATATGCTATAGCTATAGCTATAAAGTAGCTATAGGATATATACCTAGAGCGGTTCGCAGAGCCTATAGCGCTACTAGCGCTACTAGCGCGAGCTACTACTAATAAGCCTGCTCCGAAGAGGGCTCGTTTTAACTATAGCAGCCCCGATACCCCGGGTAGCGTATACTAAAAATATAGCAAGCCGGGCTACTACGAAGCCGACTACTAAGCCGATCTATAGTATAAAGAGTACTATAAGAAGGGCTACCCTACCGACTAGTGCTACTCCTGCTAGCAAGCTGCTAGGCCCTCGGCAGGTCCGGGCAGCCCCTGCGTAAGTATTAAAGCAATTATAGCAGCCCCTAGGAGAGGCATATAGATCGCAGAGGATAGCGTTTTCAAGCTATATATATTAGAAGACGAATAGACTACTACCGCCGAGCCCTCGGGTATTAGTAAGCAAAGCCCGCTAGCATATAGGTATAAGACCCGAGGCTATATAGAAGAAATTAGCCCGCTAGCGCGTAGGTATAAGACCTGAAGCTATGCGGAAGCTGATAGCGCATAGGTATAAGACCCGAGGCTATATAGAAGAAGCTAGCTTGCTAGCATATAGGTAAAAGACCTAAAGCCGCGCAGAAGCTGATAGCGTATAGGTATAAGACCTGAGGCTATATAGAAGATAATAGACTGCTGAGCGCTTAGGGGGCCTCTAGCGAAGCTAATAGCGCATAGGTATAAGACCCGAAGCTATATAGAAGCTAGCCCGCTAGTATATAGATATAAGACCCGAAGCTATGCAGAAGCCGACGGCGCGTAAGTATAAGACCTGAGGCTATATAGAAGATAATAATAAAGCTACTAAGCGCCCGGGGGGCCTCTAGCGAAGCTGCGGTAACTAGGTGAAAGACCCGAAGGCCCGGACCTGAGAGATATAAAATAGACTAATTAGAAGCGCTATAGAGGGTTCGAATCCCCGCGCAGGTAGGAGTTTTAGGGATTATTAGACTTAGAGACTAAGCCCTCTAGAGGGGGGGTAATTATAAGGGATTAATTATAAGGGATTAGGATTATAGTACCGAGCTGGCGCCGAACCGGCGCCGAGCCTCTGCCGAGGTATATCTATATTAGTTAGCTGAGCTAAGCCGAGCCCTAAAAAGGGGCTCTGCGCGCACAAGTAGCTAGAAGGGCTAACTTGTCTTCTATAATACAACTACCCCCTACGTTACTACTGCTCTTTCCTTCCCTAGCCCGGCCTTTTGTAGGCTATAACCCTCATAAGGTAATCGTTCTCTAGAATATTACTAAATAAGAAGTAGTAATAGATATAGATTCCTATTCCTAGGTTAATATTATTAGCAGTTAACTAGCTAAGTCCCTATAACTACGACCTATAGTAGCTATTACCCCTATATTAGAAGGGTTTAATAAGTTATCTATAATAGGCTAGAATATATACTAGTTAATATTCTTCCTTATTAACTTAGGAGGAGAAGCGAGGAAGATATAGCAACTCTTTACTAAAGCCTCCCGACCTGAGGGAGCAGGAGACCTTCTCCTATTATAATACTCTATAAGAAGAGAGGGTATTATAATTAATACCTGGATAAATACCTAGGAATATGAATATTTTAGTATCGCTAAGCTATTAGTATTTATATAAGAGATCGTTAAGAATAGCTAGAAGGCTTATATTATATATATATTAGGGAATATCGCCCCCTATAAGCTACTAATAGGGGCTCTAGAAGAAGAAGACACCTTAGAGGGCAATATAGAGTTGCTACTAGAACTATCTAGTAAATAAGTCATATTCAATAAATAATTAGCAAAGTAGTACCTAGTCCTAGAGGGCGTAGAATATACTATTAATTTCATTAAAGGGAAGAAGCCCTTATATAGGCCTATCTACCTATTAAACGAGCATTAGTTAGAAGAACTTCGCAGATATATCGCTAATAACCAAGCGATAGGGCAGATCTAACCCTCAACTAGCGAGGCTAGCGCCCCTATCCTTTTTATACCTAAGAAAGATAGGTCCCTATGCCTTTATATAGACTATCGAGGCCTTAATAAGGTGATAATAAAGAACTAATATCTACTCCCTCTTATTAGCAAACTATTAGATAGGCTTCAGGGAGCAAAATAGATCTCGAAAATCGATATTCGAGATATATACTACTATATTTATATTAAGCCGGAGGATTGCTAGAAAATAGCATTTAGGATATATTATAGGTACTTCGAATATACTATTATACTATTTAGACTTATAAACGCCTTAGCTATATTCTAGGTATATATTTACTAAGCGCTCGCTAAGCTACTAGATATATATTATATTACTTATATAGATAATATCATAATCTACTCAGAGATAAGAGAGCAGCATAAAAGACCTTCTCCGAGTGCTCTATAGGCTTCGCTAGTAGGAGCTCTATGCTAAGCTTAGTAAGTATAGGTTTTACTAATAGTAGGTAGAGTTCCTAGGGTATATTATTACGCCTGAGGGTATATTAAATAACTAAACTTATATTCGAGCTATTGCTAAATAGAAGCTGCTAAAGATATACTAAGATATCTAGGTCTTCCTTAGATTCTATAACTTCTATTATAAGTTTATTATAGGATATTCAGGTATTATAGCCCTAATAATATCCCTACTAAAGGGTAGCGAGAATAGTAAGAAAGGAGGCGAGTTTTACTAGCTAGAAGAGGCTTAATAAGCTTTTGAGCAGCTTTAAGCCGCCTTCTGCTTAGTAACTATTCTCTAATATTAGGACCTAACCCGCGAGATAAGGGTTAAGACGGATGCTTCTATAAAGGCTATATCTAATATCTTATTATAATATATTAATAGTTAGTAGTAACTAGTTGCTTACTATTTGCAGAAGCTTAGCGATATAGAGTAACGTTAGGGAGCAGGCTAATAGGAACTTCTCGCTATAATCGAGAGTTTAAACTATTAGGCTTACTACCTTTAGGGTATATTAAAGAAGTTTATAGTTCTAACGGATTACTAGGTGCTAAAGGGAGTTATTAGCGCGCTTGCGCAGGACCTTCGGAGAAGGCTCGCTAGGTAGATATATAAACTCTTAGTATTTAACTTCGACCTAGAGCATAAGTCGGGGGTTATAAACCTAGCAGATAGTCTATCTAAGAGGCTAGACTATATAGAGGGGGAGGTAAAGTATAATAATATACTCCTAACCCTAGCGAAGAAGCTAAGGCTTATTAGCAAACTACTAGCAGACCTTCGGATAAGTATTACTATATTATAAGGTAGTATAGAGACCTCAAAAGCATTTATTAATACTATAAGGGCTAGCATAAGGTGCCCCTTTTAGATAGATAGCTCTAGGGGCGGAGACGCCTCAGTCTCTAGTTAGTATCGCGCTCTATAGCATACTAATATTACTATAACTATAATAGCTATAATAACCTAATACTAAAAAGCAAGGGGTAACGTAAAGAATACTTAGCGAGAGGTTATTAACTAAGAGGACTCGCTTAGAGCTAGGGTTACTATAGCATAGTAGTATATCCTATGCTAGGTTATAAGGGAGCTTATAACAGGCGAAATAGCAGATAGTTAGCAACTCTCTAAAGCGATAGAGAATCTTATCTATAGATTATAGGCTAATAACTTATACTACTAGATATAATTAGAGAGGGTGCGCAGACTAGCTAGCGATTATAGGGGCTATATAATTAATAGCTAGGGAACCCTATTCTATAAGGGATAGCTAGAGGTATTATAAGAAGGGTCTCTAAGGCTAGAGATCCTTTGCTAATACTATAATAACCGCAGGGCGGGTTATATAGGGGTAAATAAGACTACGGAATTAATCTCGAGGAACTTCTATTAGCTAAACTTAGCTATAGATATGCGTGATTATATTATAGGGTGCTATATATGCTAGGGGAACTGCGTTCCAAGGCATAAGCCCTATAGGAAATTATAACTACTACCCTTACCTATATACCCGTTCTAGGAAATAAGTATAGACTTTATTACTAGATTGCTAGCAAACTCTCGGCATGCAGGCGGAGAATATAACGTAGTTCTCGTTATTATATACTAAATAACTAAGTTCGCTATATTTATCCTGATAATAAAGTAGCTAATAGCTGCTAAGTTAGCGCGGATTATCTACGAATAGGTTGAATGCCGTTTTAGTACTCTAGAGGGTATTATTAGTAACTAAGATAAGCTCCTAACTAGCTAATTTTAGGAAGAGTTCATAAGAGAGAGGGCTATTAAGCGCTGCCTCTCTACTATATACTATCCCTAGACTGATAGGTAGTTAGAAAGGATATACTAAACGTTAGAAAAGTATCTATAAGTATATACTAGCGACTTGCTATAAGAATAGGTAGTCTAGCTGCTTAAGGCGGAGTTTATATATAATAATAGTTGCTATAGCACTACTAGCTACTCGCTAATAGAGGCCCTATATAGGTACTACCTGCGTTGCATAGAATATATAGCTCCTGCAAATAGGGTTATAGTATAGGGCGTAAGGGAGCGAATCGAATATATTTCGAGACTCTGCGAGAAGGCCTAGGAAAAGTAGCAGAAGGCTACTAAGGCATAAGCTAAGTATTATAATATGAGGTATAAGGACTAGACCTATTATTAGGGATAGGTCGTCAGGCTATTAATAAAGAACTTCCGGTTTAAGAACAAGAAACTAGCACCTAGGTTTATATAGGTAGCTATTATAGAACTAGTTAGTATATAAGCATATAGGGTCTATCTACTACTATAGTACTAATAGATATATAACGTATTCTCTATTACCTTATTAGAACTATAGGATAACTACTAAGTAGGTAGCGAAGTTTTGCCTATATACCTAGAGCTCGAGGATAAGCTAGAGGAATAGGAGGTAGAAGAGATTATTATATAGCAAGGTATTAGTAATAATACGTAGTATTTAGTTAGGTAAGTAGGATAGCCTATAGAATATAATATATAGGAGCCTATAGAGAACTTAGCAAACGCGCAAGAGGCTATTTATAAGTTCGATAGATAGCATAGGAGATCTTATAAGAAGTAGGATAACTAGTTGCGAGGTTATAATAACGAGTTGCTAATTATAAATTATAAGACTATAGAATAGAAGCTAAATTAAGAAGTAGAATATTAATTATATTAAGTAGCGAATTATTACTAATATTATAGCAAAAGAAGGGTATTATCCTATAAGAAAAAGGAGGGAGCTAACTATCTAAATAGTTATTTACTTCTAACTATAGCTACGGGTGCGAGCACCCTGACTACTATAACCACGAATAGTATTATAGCGACTAGTTACCGAGCTAGTATTACTAACGTTACTAGCATCCCTATTATTATCGCCTGCAGACCGACTACCCGCTAACTTACTACTAGACTTACTACCCGGGTTACTACCTGACTCTCTACTAGAGCCATTATTTACCTCGCTACCCGACTTATTACTAGAGCTATTATTAGAGATAGTAATAATAACCTTAGTCTTCTTAGCCCTTCTAGCCTTTTTTGCTAAATTATTACTATCTTTAGAGCTATATTTAATAGGAGTATAGAGGTATAAGGTATAAGAGACGGGGCGAGTATTAGTAATAGTAATAAAGCAGGAGGGAATATTATTAGAGGTATACTTAAGGAGGTTATCTTAAAGCGACTTATTAAACTCGGGAAAGGAGTTAATATTATACTTATAAGAGCGCTTAGGGACTAGTTTCGTTAAAAGGTTATCGACTAGATAATTAATTTTATTATAGAGGTATATAGTAGGACTATTATTATAAATATATAGTAGCTAGGCAGCGTTTAGGCGCTAAAGGATATTAATACTATTATAAAGGTTACTAACCTAGAACTAGTTATTAATAGGATATAATTAGCGAGGGAGCAGCAAGCAATAGCCTATATAAACTAAGACGTTAAGGGCGAGGTGCTTATAAATAGAAGCGAGCTCCTGGAGTTAGAGCTGCTCTATATTATAGCTATTACTACTAGTAATAGGATTATAAATAAGCTTAGTAATATATTTCTATACTACTAAATAATTAGCAAGGGAAGCGAGAATATAATAATAATAAAGAGGGGTTAAGATACCCTCCCGTTCCTAAATTTAGATCTAGTAGAATATATTCTAGGTTATCTAGGCTACGCCCTAAAGCTCCTAGGGAACCTACTAGGCGTTAGTATATAGCGACCTAGTAGCGAACTAGCGGAGACTTATAGTAGCGTATTTCTTCTTATTAAAGTTATAATAAATATATTTCTGCATATATTCGCTATATATATAGCGAAGGTTAATAATATCTTGATATATCCTGCAGAGATAGCTAAGATAAGGATAGCTACTATTAGCGTTACTAGTGAGGTTACTAGAGAGGATTTCAGGATTATATAGGTATTTAGCGAGGATCGCGCCTATGCATATAATATAAGATATAGCGGAGAACGATTAGCGAAACGATAGTAAAAGAGATAAATAGGAAAAGGAAGAATAGGGAAAATTAATAATCGCAGCAAAAGCTCGTAGAATAGATAATAAAAAGAAAAAAAATAATAAAGGCTATTAAGTTAAAAAAGAGATGCTAAAGGGGGAAAAATCTAGCTAGGTCGGAGACCTCGAAAAATAGACGCCCTTTTATAGTTAGCGTCGCTAGGTAATAAAGCTAAATAATTACTAGCTATTGTAAGGGATTAGGATTACGGCGCCGAGCCGGCGCCGAACCGGCGTCGGGCCTCCGCCGAGGTTTAACCGCATTAGTTAGCCGAGCCGAGCCGAGCCCTAAAAAGGGGCTCCGCGCGCATAAGTAGCTAGAAGGGCTAACTTATCTTCTATAATATAACTACCCCCTATATTACTACTACTCTTTCCTTCCCTAGCCCGGCCTTTTATAGGCTATAACCCTTATAATTAGATAAGTTCTATCTAATTATATAGGCAGCTAGCTCCGGAATAAGCAGCAATATAAGATCAGGCCTCTGCTAAAGCGTTGCTAGCGCCTCTATACTTAATAAGCTAAGTAAAAATTTTGCTTCTAAAACCCCTCTAGCTACTACAGGCCCCGATATAGCCCTTATTACTAAACTTATTATAACTATTCAGCGCTAAGCCGACTAGAACGATATGCTTATTCAGGCCCTATCTATACGCCCTATACTAGTCTCTGAGATCTCTAAGACTGAGACCCGGGCTTGCGAATACGAACGCCCTCTAGCGTATACTTATAGAACCCTTGCTAAAGATAGTATGCTAGCCTAAACCTATAATTAGCTAATAGCTATAAAAATAGTAATAACCTCTAGCCTAGAGCCTCTAAGCTATAGAAGATTTAATAGGTATATATAAGAGTAACTACTAGGTTATAGATATAATAGCGCTATTATTATACTAGCCTTACTAATCTAATATAGGCTAACTTCTCTATATTTATTTACTAAGAATATATTAACCCCGGATTATAAGAGCGCTAGCTATATAGCCTCCTTAATAACCTTTAGTAAGAACCTAGCTAATAGCTTCTCTAGTTCTTCGCTAAGTAGTTAGTAATCTACTAAGCCCTCAGAACCCTGGACTTCGAAGAGTCCCGGGCCTAAGCCTTTACCTTTTACTTCTAGCTTTTACCCTAGCTTTAGTAGGGCCTCGAATACTAGAAATTCGATATATAGTAGCTGCGCGCTATAGCTACTACTATAGAGCAGCTATAGAATATATACCTAGAGCAATTTGCAGAGCTTATAGCGCTACTAGCGCGAGCAGCTACTAATAAGCCCGCCCCGAAGAGGGCTCGTTTTAACTATAGTAGCCCTAATACCCCGGGCGGCGTATGCTAAAAGTATAGCAGGACTAACTACTACGAAGCCGACTACTAGGCCGACCTATAGTATAAAGAGTGCTATAAGAAGGGCTACCCTATTAATTAATACTATTTCTATAAACTAGTTACTAGGCCCTTAGCAGACCCGGGCAGCTCCTGCGTAAGTATTAAAGCTATTATAGTAACCCCTACGAGAGGTATATAGATCGCAGAGGATAGCGTTTTCGAGCTATATATATCAGAGGATAAGTAAACTGCTACTAAGTCCTCGGGGATTAGTAGGCAAAGCCTGCTAGCTATAGGGAAAAGCCCGAAGCTAGGCAGAAGCTGAGGTAACTAGGTAAAAGACCCGAAGGCCCGGAGACCGCACTATAGAGGGTTCGAATCCCTATATAGGCATATAAAGCCCGCTAGCTATAGGGAAAAGCCCGAAGCCGGGCGGAAGCTGTAGTAACTAGGTGAAAGACCTGAAGGCCTAGAGACCGCACTATAGAGGGTTCAAATCCCTATATAGGCGTATAAAGCCCGCTAGCTATAGGGAAAAGCCCGAAGCCGGGCAGAAGCTATAGTAACTAGGTAAAAGACCCGAAGGCCCGGAGACTGTACTATAGAGGGTTCGAATCCCTGCGTAGGCGTATAAAGCCTGCTAGCTGCAGGGAAAAGCCCGAAGCTAGGCGGAAGCTATAATAACTAGGTGAAAGATCCGAAGGCCTAGAGACCGCACTATAGAGGGTTCGAATCCCCGCGCAGGCATATAGAGATAATAGACCGCTAAGTGCCCGGGGGGCCTCTAGCGAAGCTATAATAACTAGGTAAAAGACCTGAAGGCCCGGACCCGAGAGATATAAAATAGACTAATTAGAAGCGCTATAGAGGGTTTAAATCCCCGCGTAAGTAGGAGTTTTATAGAGTTTTATAGATTATTAGACTTAGAGACTAAGCCCTCTAGAGGGGGGGTAATTATAAGGGATTAGGATTATAGCGCTAAGCTAGCGCCGAACTAGCGTCGGGCCTCTACTAAGGTTTAACTATATTAGTTAGCTAAGCTAAGCTGAGCCCTCAAAAGGGGCTCTGCGCGCATAAGTAGCTAGAAGGGCTAACTTATCTTCTATAATATAACTACCCCCTATGTTACTACTGCTCTTTCCTTCCCTAGCCCGGCCTTTTGTAGGCTATAACCCTCATAGCTATATACTACTAAATAGTCATATAACTATTAGCAACTAATTAAAAAATAATAGCAATACCTAAAATCTAAAAATATATAAACCGCTAGAAAATAAAATACGTTATTCGCTATAATAGCCTAAATCTAGCGTAGGAAGGAGCAATAGCAAATAATATAATAAAGGCGCTAAACTATCGCCCTATAGTTAGCAACGCAGAGCTATATTACCCTACTAGTACGCCTTAGGGACTAAGGCTTTAGAAGGGGGGGTAATTATAAGGAATAATAGCAGGTATAGGATATAAAGCTATGCTATTAGCAAAATATTAGCGAGTTAGGGGTAAATAAATATACTTTAGAGAAAACTCTGCAAGCGAAAAACTTAGAAGGTTAAGCAATAGTCTAATATAATAATAGGTATCTGCGTTTCAATATTCTAGCCTTTCCTGGTTTAGGCCTTTAGCCATACTGTTTACAGGGAGGTCGATAAAGCTAGTAATAACGAATACATCGCTCTGCAGGGGAATAACTATAGTATAGGCGTTATTAACTCATCTAGTTACTAAATGCTATCTCCTGAACTAAACTAGATATTATATTCTATATACTAAGCGGAACTTAACTATACCCTTATTAAAGTCTATAACTAGCCCGTGATCTTTATAGAATAGTATTCCTAGTAGAAGATTTACTCCGAGGGTATTTATAACTCTAGCTATAATAATAACGTAGCTATAGATCTCTATATTGCTAATAATACCTAGGATATAGAAGTTAAATATAACCTGCTCTATTACCTAAAAGGTTAAGTCTACTGCGTTTATCTTCCGTAGTTCTATTATTTAAAATATAGGATTTCGCATAAAGCATAATACCTAGTTCCTATTAACTAGAGTTATTAAGGCGCCTATATTAATATAGACTTCCTCTAGGCTAGCTATATTATCGCTTTTTATATTAAGGCGGAGATATATCTATTTAGCTAGTATTATTTATTTCACTAGTTTTACCTAGGTATTAATAATTTAGTTTTTCTTAAGTAATACCTAGATATTATTTGCGAGGGGAATTGTAATAAGACTTGCGAAATTTATTATATTATTAATATAATATATAGCAGAGTCTATAGCTAAAGCAGTTAGGGAGATCGCTAGTAGGCTTCTTATTATAAATATAATATCCGTCGTCTAGCCTGCTATTTCCTCTTTACGTAGTTGCTCTAATAAGGCAGCTAAATCGTGGGGGACTTCCTATATATCTAGTAGGATATAGCTGCTATTAACGAGGTTATTAATATTATAGTTATTATTATAATCCTCCTATATATAATAGGCGTCTGAGTTAGTCTATCTTAGTCTATTATATTTCGTATAATATTAAAAACCTAGGTTTCTCTATAGCTAGTTCTATAGGTAGCGATCTTTCTAGTTTTAATAGTTATTAGAGCGCTAGAAGCATTACTAAGGTTAATAAAGTTATTAGGGTTATAGATTATTATAATTATCCCGTTAGAAGTCTCGGTTATTCTATCGTAGCCCCTTATTATTAGTCTATATTGCGTCATCGGATTCTTCTGCTATATAGTTAATACTAATTAGCGCCTAGAGTCTGTGCTAAACTGCCTTGCGTTTTTTCTTAGCTATATTAAGGTAATCCTCGAGAGTATCGCTAGTAGTTAGTTTATCTAGGAATTACTAAAGCTCTAAGTCGATTATATTATAGAAGATCGTTAATAGCTAACTAACTATAGATATTAGTCCTATCTATGCTCTATTATATTTAAAATAGTTCTTAGTAAAGTTATAAATATCTTTATCTCCCTTAAGGTTTTCTATAGTAAACCTATATATAGCGATCTATTAGATAGACTCTTATTAGGTTAGTATAAAATATCTCCTAATAGCATCGTATAGGGTATAATATCCTATATAGAGGTAGTTCTATTATTTAATTAGCTTGAGTTAGTATTCCTACTAGCTAAGTGCTTTTCCTTATAATAGAGAGCTCTAATTCTATATAATCTCTAAAGCTATAGCTAGGCTAGTAGTTTTAATATCTAGGCTAGAGATCTATAGATCTATCTCCTTATAGTATAGAATATCCTAGTTATAAAAAACGGGCTCTATACTATACTTCTTATTAATATCTAGCTAAAAATACTATACTATTAGGCAAATCTACCTTCCTATTGAGTTCCTATAGGCTATAGTATCCTAGTATTAGCCTCGAGCTAGCTAAATACTCAAAGGAATAAAGCCTCGAGACCCTAGGCTAGTAGCTCTAGGTAGGGCTCCTAGGATAATAGTAAAAATATTAGTAGTAGTATTAAATTCTACTATAGTAGCTAGGTCCTCCCTATTAATAGGTCCTACTTTAGTAGATCTATAGTAGTATTATAAAGAATTTATAGTATTCTATAAATTTTTCGCTCTAATAGTCCTATAATAATATCTTCTAGTATTATAACTCGTAATTCGGGGTTTTTTCTGCTCTTATTATAAATATTATCTGCTATAGCTCTTGCTTTAATAGGAGGTCCTAGGGGTTTAATATTTAAGTAGCTAGACTATAAGATATTATAGTATTTTATATTATAAAAAACTAGTATATACTATAATACATACCTATATACTATATAGAGGTATATTACATAACACAGTATTATTAATACTATATATACTGTGTACAGAAACCTCTAGAAAGCAGTAGAACCTCGAGGAAACTGCTAGGATTCTAGCCTCTAACAAGGTTAAACCTTATATATAATAAGGTTACT
>JAOQIF010000236.1:0-100699 GCA_026260285.1 Colletotrichum sansevieriae | reverse complement strand
TAATAGCTACCCTAACCGCTAAGCTAGGTAGCAACCCCCCTCCTCCTCCTCCTACTACCTATAATAGATCTATCTAAGGATCTATCTCTAGCGATATCCCTATCCCTACCTAGCTTAAGGGCATCATCTAGCCCGACCTATAGGGTAAGGTCTTTGAGATTAATAAGGAAAGCGATAATATTCCTAATATATCCGTTAAATAAGCAAATATATAGATAGGCTATTAACTTAAGGTCTATAAGATCAATAAGAATACTAGCTAAGCCTTCTAGCGCGAGTTCTTATATAACTTTATTAGCTAGACTGCTAAACTATTTAGCAAAACTAACTAGAAGCTTAGGAAGGCCCTCAAAGACCACGTTATTAGCTATAGAATATAAGTTAACCTAGTAGCTAGAATAATCTCTATTAAGCTTATTAAGGCTATAACTAGACCGAAGTTCTATTACTAGAGCTAAGCCTAGTTAGATACCTATATGGACGACTTCTTATAATACCTCGCTAACGACCTAACGTTTATTCGCGAGATATTAGTACTAGTTATGCTTATGCGCCTGCCCTATTTTACAAGGCCTGATGAGAGCCTCGCCCAAGCCAGAACCCCGCAGCTATAGACCCCCCCTATAATAGCGCTAGTAAAAACCACGCCTACGAGCAGAGACGGCGTAGTTAATAATAACTAGGATATAGGCTATAGCAGCCTCCTAGCTATGCTAAAGCAGTTAATAGATCTAGCTAAGCTTTATGCTAATAATATAAAATATAGCAGCGCTAAATACGACGTATTAGAGGCAAAATTAACTATCTTTCGGGATATCTATGAGAAGGTCGGGATCTAATAATCGTAGGCTACTAGCGCCCTCCCCCTTATACTAAAAGGCTAGGCCTGCGATTACTATTTCAACCAACTTAGCAGCACCTAGTTAAGCCTCCTAGCTATAGTTGAGAAACTCCGTAACTACTTCGAATCCTATAATACCCGCTAGGCCTACCTAATAGAGTAGCGCTAGGCTATATTAACCTAGGTTATTTATAATAACCCCTCTAAAACGAGGATAGAGTGCTTAGAGATCCTTATTAACTACGTAACTAAGGTCTAATAAGCCTTACTGCTAGCTTACTACTCCGATCTCATCCTATGGGACTATATTATCAACGCCTGCTAAGGGGTCGAGGAGTGCTATTTTTGCCTCTTTAACCCTGCTAAGTCAATAGAAGGGGTCCTCAGCTAGTTATATTTAGCTATTTTAACGATAACCCGGCCTATAGCGTAATATATCGCTAAAAATAACAATAGGACTAGGGTCTATTAGACTAACTATACCTACTACGGCAACGGCTAAAAGAATCGTTTTAGGCCCTATATAGCTAGCAATAGCCTTAATAACGCAGCAAGAGCCAAAAAGTGCTATATTTATAGCAAACCCGGCTATTAGTCTATGAAATATACTAACGACGATCGTTATAAGGCCTATAGCAAGTTTAAGAGCAGCTAATACATCTAAAACAACGCTAACCCTGCTAAATATCACTAGTTTTTAGCGTGGTATGAGGGTATCGAGGACCTCGCAGCTACTGCAGCTAACCCCTCTATTATTAATAACCCTATTACCCTCTTTTACTAGTCGTTATCTATTAATAACGACGATAATAACGAGGCTGAGAGCACTAATAACGAGGCCTTCCTCACTACTACCTGTTTTAACTAACCTACCGCGGTTAATAGTAGTAACGTGATAACCCGCTTAGCTAACTAGTCGACCCTCTATGCGATTAACTGTATTAAACCCTCTTATAACGCGTTAGTTAATAATAATAATAACCCCGTTGCAATATACGTTACTAACTATTATTCGTTAACTATATTCAGAGGGATTATCCCTAACTCTAGCGCAGCCCGATATTTAACCGGGGGTCACTTGCAGTTCCTAGCCCTATAAAAGAGGGTTAACTACTAACTTAACCCCTCTATAGCCGGGGCTGCCTCGATCCGCTTTAGCAGCGCTAACCCTATCGAATCCCTCGGAATAACGGTTATTACGACTCCTTTTAGCGACATAACCTTCTACGTAATGCTAACGAATACCCCCTTCTTATTATCCCTTTATGATATAGACCGACTTAGTGTTAAATTCGATAATATCGCTAACTAACTTATTCGTAACGACCTCACGACCCCGGTTATATAACTATAGGGCTACCTATAGTTTATAACTAACCCGGAAGAGGCCGTCGTGAGTTATAACCTCACTAATATCGAATTACGCTATATCTACTATTGTTTTAGCTACCTATCTATCTAATAACTCCATAAAGTCCTCTAGCGCGCTAGCTACCCCGTTAATATCGATATTATTAATAAGTTAACGAAGTTTTGCTACTACTACTAACTCCATAGTAGTAGCCCCTATCGGTTCAAGTTCACGATAAAAGACGACTATAACTTTAACTACGAGGTCGTTATTAATATTATATATCTTAATAGCAACCGCCCTACCCTCTATATTATTAATATAGCTACTATATTTAATATAGCATGCGTTATAAAGAATATCTCTGCTAAAACTATATAGCAGACCCTTTGAATCTGCTAGATTGATATATACTAAGGCCTACCTAACTAGATAGTTATTAATACTAGTACCTCCTTTTAATCCGCTGAATTTCGCTAATCTGCGCGAAAGATAGCGATCTCTATAAAAGAGGTCCTAGTTAAGGCTTATAATAGCATCGGGAAGGTTGAATAATACTATAAGCTATTATACTAGGCCTATGAGATTATCCGGGCGGAAGATCTATCTGCTAACCCCGATGTCGCCCTCTAAATAGCTATAAAAGCTATTAATAACATCGCTAGGCCTAATAGCCTAGTACTAACCCTGCTAGTATTTAGAGCCTACCCGCGCTTAATAGATAATTTAGCACCCTCGCTATCGATTATATAACGCGCCTAAGCCGTATAGAAGGCTACTAACGAGATCTGCTAACTCTACGCTAGCTATTAGGTTAACGAGGCTATTATAGCCTGAAATAGCCCTATAACTAAGCCTATATTAAGCCTATCTCTTTAGTCAGAGGTTAGAATATAGCGTGAAAAAGATAGCTAGAAGGGCCCTTACTAGCTTATCTCTAATAATAGCTATAAATACGTAGTTTAACTACCTAATAGGCTAAAATCCTTCCGGTTAACTATTATTAAACCTTACTACCGGTCGACCGACCTGCTAATAAAACCCGATAGTAATAACGATAGGACTACAACCCCTAACGGGGCAACTAAGGAAGTTTATAATACTATTATTATTACTAATAACGCAGCTCCCACCCTATTATAGCGCTGAGGCTAGCCCTGCTATAACCTAGCGCCGGGTCCGACTTTAACTATACTCCTCGCTAAAACGGATATTATTGCTACTAACGAGGCCTTCCTATCTACTAAAGAGCAATCCGACTATAACCTCGCTATTAAGTTATATAATAATAGCGTAATTATAACCCCTAGAGAGCCCTTTAAGCAGTCGACCTAATAAGAGATCGAATCCCTTATCGAACGAGGCGTATTTAACTTCGTTAGGTATAACCCTGCCTGCTATAGCAAGATCTAGATCTTCTGCTCCTATATTATTAACGAGGTTAAGGGTAAGATAACCTAGCCCTATGAGAAGTCGAGACTTATTATTCAGGGCTATGCTAATAATAATAAAGAGGCTATTTTAACCCAGGCCCCTATGATCTAAAGAGCTAGTTAATAGCTAATCCTCGTAGTCGCCCCGTTATTATTAGCTAATAGCAAAACCCTTTAGATCTATAATATTACCTAAGCCTACGTCTAGTCTACTACTTATCTCGCCCGCCCTATCCTCGCTAAAATCCCTGCTTAAATATAGTATAAATACCCTAATAATACTATTATAGAGGTCGTGAAACCCCTCTATAGTATCGCTAAGGCTAGCACTTATTAGTAGGCTATATATAGCTACTACTATAAAGAGAGGCTTGAGATAGAGACTTCGTTATTTAACCCCTACCTGCTTATATTAATGAAAAATAACCTATCTTTCGCTATTATAGGTATATAAACTAATAATATATTAGGCTTATTAAACGACGTGTTTTCTACCCTTAAGGAGGCTGAATTAACTAAAGCTAGCTTTTTAGCTAAACCCAAGCAGATCCTCGCTGCTAATAACCCCCTTATATTTAATAGTAGGATCGTGACGATCGATAATAGCAATACCCTCACCCTCTGCTAAAAGGACTAAGGGCTTAAGTTACGCCCTATCGACCCCTCTGCTAACGAAGCTATCCGAAAGTAGCAATACGTTAAATAACGCGCCCATAGCGCGTATATCGCATTAATTTGCTAACCCGAGGCCTATTTTAACCTATCTATTGCTATATAATAGCAAAACCCTATAGATAATAACGTTAGAACCCTCAACTAGCGAATACTCTAGTAGTTGCAATCCCTCGATAGAGGCCTTAGTTTTATCCTACTTAACCTCGCTATTGCGAAACTATTTGTTTTTATCGATAGATCTTTTGCTAATAATAATAACCTATCGTTATAACTAGGTTTTATTATTATACTAGCTAACGAGACTAACGATAATAAGGCTATTAATACGTTCGAAATCAATAGTAATATCGTCTACTATAGCTCGACGAAGTTAAAACGCATTACCCGCAGCGTACTAGCCTCGGAAATCTATAGCATAGTTACTAGCATCGATATAGCCTATATAATCGCAATAACCCTCTAAAAGGTCTCCGATCGACTAGATCTACTATTAATATCGACTATTATTTATACCGACTCGTATTCGCTATATAAGTGCCTTATTAAGCTAGGTATAACGAAAGAAAAGCGCCTTATAATCGATATAATAGCGCTATAGTAGTTATACGAGCGCTATGAGATCGTAGAGATCTGCTAGATCTATAGTAATAATAACCTAGCTAATAGACTCACGAAGTTAACGCTAAATAAAGCCCTCTAATAGCTTATTAATAATAACTAGGCGACGATATAGATAGAGGGGTAGGTCGTCCGATAGTAGCCGGGGCCCTGCGCGCAGTAAAACCGGGGATATATAGCATATCGGGGGATAACGATAAAACGTGCAAAAACTGCAATTATTAGGCTATTTAGGCCCCTTTTATAAGTAATACTATTTAGTAGTTATCTCGATAAATATAGGCTATTATAGGGTAGGCACCGGCAGTAATAAAAGACTGCTAGTATTAGAAGCCTAGTCAGCAGTTCGTCACCGACCCAACTAGCGCCACGTCGGGCCGATCGGACCCACCTATTATACCGATTTAACTAATAGGAGGGCCAGGACCCTATATATAAGGACTGCCTATATAGCCATCGTAACCACCAAACCTATGATAGTTAGATATTACGAATAACTACAGTATTACGGAAGAACCCTATCTTTCTGGTACTATTACCTGCGCAGGATAGTTATTCGATAATAAGCTTTATTATAATTTAGATATAAGATAAGGATATACTATACTACTTAAATACTTATAGGTATATTATATGACTAGAATATTACTTAAAGCTATATATATAGTCTTCTTCCTAGGAAAGGGTCTTTTTAAACTATATCAAATAACTTTCTATAGCTTAGTATATTTATCCTTATTGAATACTTAAGTTAGGATATTATAGGTAATACTATTAGTTATAGTTCAAGATATTTTTTAAAAAGCCAGCTATATAGAGGATTTAATTAACTTAGAGGCTATTAATATTTATTTAAAGATAACTATTATTACTTAGAATTACTAATAGAAGAATTAGTAATTACCTAAGAGTAACTTATTTAATTTTAGATCAAATTTAGTATTCATTATTATTCCTATATATACTTACTTAGTTTAAAGGTTTAAATTTAGGAGATTTAAGTACTTTTTTATATATTAGTTTTAAAGTCTAGTTTATTATCATTATCTTTTAAATATATATAACTCTATTTAATTTTATTATCTACATAAAGTACCTTAGGGAACTATTTACTAGTTTCTAGGGGATTTTTAGAGTTAGATTTAATTATAGATATTATCTTAATAATAATATTAATATCAAACTATATATAAAGAAGTCTATATTATAAAGATAAATTTAGAATATATTTAGAATATAATCTAGATAGAAGGAAATTACTCCTAGATTATAGGATATGTATAGTAAGAGAGCCTTATTATCTAACTAATAGAATCCAGGCTTATAGCCCCTGCCTACCTATAGTAATAGTTAGGTTAGGTTAGGTTATGCGGTCGGGTTATATCAGGTAGGGGGGCAATGGTCGGTTGAGCTATAACCTCAAAAAGAAGGACTCGATCCTGCTCCCTTTAGTGCCGAAAGGCAAGGTACCTAAGGTGAGGAGGTAGTTGGGATTGACGAGATTGACATATGAGATTACACATTGGAATTGGAAGGTCCTCTTCTCCCTTTCTTTCTCCCGTTTTTCTCCCTCTCCCTCTCTCTCTTCTTCGCCTGCCCTTGTCGTCGCTTGCGGTTCTCGTCTGTGTCTCCTCTGTAATAGATATGGATCAATTGGATACCTTGGACGAGAATTCCCCTCTCGACGGACGGTAAGCCCAGCCAGGCACAAGGTGCGGATACGTGGACGGGCCGACTATTACTGAACAGGTTGTAATGGCTGGCGCTGATGGAACCATTTGAATTCCATCGTCGGCTAGTTTATGAATGCGAGAAATGCTCGGTATGCAACAGACTTAGCGACAGGCAGACAGACCGGCAGGCAGACTTGCTACCTTGGCTATGAACAGGGCAGAAAAAGGTGCGGTACGTTGAATATTGTAAGTTCCCTACCTTTCCTACCGCCGCCTCCGAAGCAACTTCCGAAGCCCCATCACTAAGGACCATACCAAGACTTTTTTTACCAGGCCCAGCCAGCAATTGATAGATTGATTTAAACGGTGAGAGTCAAGATTCAGACTCACACAGATGGAGATGGACAATCGGTAGATCGGTCGGTCGGTCGAGGTCGACAAACATACAGTAGCCCCGAGTGGGTTCACCAACCGCTGGCTGCTCTGGTTGCCTCATCAGCGCACACAGACACACCCAACCAAAAAAAAAAAAAAAAAAAAAAAAAAAAAGGAAACCGTCGTCAACAATCAATCCGATTCAGCGCTCTATCCACATGGTCGCCAAATTTTGCAAAACAAGTGCAGAGGGGCCCTCCTTCCCCGCAATCATTCATCAATCGCCTCGGGCTCGCAATGCTCGAGCCTGATTCGAGACTCGTGTGCGGTCAACGTACCATTGTTCAATCAACACGATGCCCCTGTTCAGGTCGGTTGGAGCTAGCACAGAACTGCATGCGTAGTGCCCCGTTTCTTCCTTCTCGAAGCCATTTCCGTCGACTCGGGATGTGGTACGGCAAGCTCCCAGAGATACATCTGCCGTGGTAGCGAGATTGCTGGTCGTTGAAGTACCGTCTGATGTTTCCGGGTTCCCGTCGTCCACTCTCGCACCCTGAAAGTCCAATAACACGCCGCCAATTCCTCATTTTTACGCCTTGACCTATTCACGCCGCAGCAGGCACGTACGTATATACGAACACGCAACACTCGACCACATGTCGATAACACCCATTCACAGCTTCGTTAAGTGCTGCAAAGCCTGCAAAGCGGAAGCAGGGGACAGGATGTACTGCGGTTCAGTCAGTCAGGAGCATTCACGGGCAGGACGATCAGATCGGACCAAATTAAGATGATGGCACAAGCATGTCTTCCCCTTGCACAAAGCAAAAACGGCCGATGCCCGGACGGATGCTCACCCGCGACCACCCACCTACCTCAGTGACCACCACCTCCACCACCTCTGCGGTCCCCATCACCCAACCGCGACGTCCAGGCATCGCAACAAACGCAGGTGCAACAAAGTGCAACGTCCTGCAGGAGCACGAGGCGCACTTTGACCGCAGTCAACGGGACAGCAACAGTGGACGCGAGCAGCGCAACAGGTCCGTCCGGCTTCCAAGGGGCCTACCGCACTTGATCCTGGAGCTACCTAATGTAGACCAGGGTTTTTAAACACCGCGGCCATTCCGCAGGAGCTGCCAGGCACAGGTGAAGGGGCCCGGGGAGCCGGGGCCCTGCCGAAGAGGGTCTGCTAGCTCGTAAGGTGCCTGAAATTATTCCCAATCGAGCAGTCACCACCCTCTACCCAATCACCTTCCAATTTCCCAGGTGAGAACCCCCGAATCTGATCCTGAATTCTCGGAAGAGCCAAAGCAATTCTGCTCGTCCTCCGTCATCGCCCCAATTTTCGCTGCTCGATATTTGCCTTTTTCCCCATTTCCATCTTCCCCACCTTATGATATGACCTTATTCTGATCGTTTCCTCTTCCTCGCGATCCCTCAGTGGCAAAGTGGAGGATGGCTGACCTAAAACATATTCAGGTCTTGGCTCAATTGCGGCCAAAAGGGGTGCGCCTCGTTCAGGATAACATCCTGAATTCGACATGGTGACACGGCCTGGAGTTTTCCTCTCCCGAGTCCCGCCAGCCTCCCGCCGCCAGACCTGTCTCTTCCTCGAGGAACCCGGGAACTAACGCATGGGGCTTCAGTCAAGATGAGGCGGCCAACGGATGCCAATCTCGCGCCTCTCATGCATCTAGTCTTCCTCGAGCATGCATTATCCTGTCTGCCCTGCCGGCCGCGAAAACCGAGCTCGATGACTTAGGTACTTGTTGATCGGAAATCTCGCATTTCAAGCTGTCATTCTGGCACTGGAAGAGGCTGCATTTGCTACAGGAGGACCAACTGGAATCGCGATTCAAGGTTTCCCGCCCTGAGCTTTTACACCCGCGTCTGATCTGCTTGCTACTCGGGGACGAGATTTGGTCGGCCTTCCATGTCGTTTCCGACCTTGATTTCTTGCTGGACTACGGAGACAGAAGTCCCAGTATCAATACTACCTACCTGGTCTTCATGACCTTGATGACCTCGAATGCTAGCTTTTCCAGCATCAACGAAGTCCCGTGGCACCCGCTCGGCCACTTCCCCGATGGCAACGGGCTAAGATAGTCTAGCCCATATGATGTCTTCTGCCTACCAAAGAAATACAACTATGCCAACTTCGGACAGAGCGTCACGTCCGCAGTGTTACCCTCCAACTCCGGCCGCTGGGCACCACGGTCAGCAACCAACCCAAACGATCGGGCATTGCTGTTGTGGCCGTCAGCCACACTTTCTCACCACCTTTCCTTTCCCTTGCTTCTTACCATCGACATGCCAGACATTTCGAGCTTTTGAGATCGGCAATGTCTCACTTTCCCTTGACCGCTGGATGGGAAATCTCGATCAACTTATTAAAGTTACTGCTTGACAGCTGAATTGACAGGCACATTTTTTCTTCTGCCTTTTCAGATCATCAGCTACCCAGCCTGAGCAGCCAGAGCTTCCAGGATTGACCGATTAAGAAGAAAGATGACAACATGCATCCGACGCAGCCGTGGATGTTCGACAGACGGAGCATCACGCCGACAAAAAGTACTACCTCGCGGGATTGCCATGTTGCTACCGCCAGACGACGCCCCGCGCTTACTGGTCCGTTATGGACGCAACAGCCCGAAGCATCTCATCTTACCGCGACTACGTACAACGGGCAATATTGTCATCCGGGAATCTTGCTCGGGTCGGAATAACTTTAACTTATGTGGCAATGCCTGACTGTTTCTTTCAATGCGCATCTAACACATCGCAGCCTAGGTCGTACAGAGGTCATCCAGCACATATGCTCATCGCGAGACTGCACTCAGGCCAGACGAAAGGCTTCAGATGAACCGGTGCACTCGATCGTCCAAATGGCTCCCATCGGCCCATGCTCTCTTCATGGCTTTCGATACCGCTAGGTCGCGTCCAGGTTTTCTTGCTCGCTTCTTCTTCCATCTCTATCTCTTCCATCTCACTCAGTCAATGACAACGCTCAATGATCAGTTCAAGTGCAACTGGGAAGAAGAGAGGCGTTGCTTCACCTCGGCAATCGGCCCAGCTCCAGTACTTTGTAAGGCTGCAAGTGCAAGCGCAACGCCAGGACAGCGGCTACGAGTGTGCCCAGCCCTAGATACACGACGGACTCAACGGGAGCGCGATTCGTGCGAGACAAAGAACAGGCTGAACAGCTCA
Source organism: Colletotrichum sansevieriae (assembly GCA_026260285.1). Classification (NCBI taxonomy): domain Eukaryota; kingdom Fungi; phylum Ascomycota; class Sordariomycetes; order Glomerellales; family Glomerellaceae; genus Colletotrichum; species Colletotrichum sansevieriae. The sequence goes on along the minus strand of JAOQIF010000236.1, from coordinate 90,523 downwards.
AGCGCACGTGATGACGCTACCCATGACGTCCGTTTCCGGTTAGAATCACCTCAGCAGTTCGACGACGGCTGTTAGTCTCCCCGCTCTACTCTCGGGTGTGGTTGAAGCAACAAAATTGATAGTCGTCTCCTGTGATGATTGGTCAACAGGGAACAGCTCTGAGAAGAGCTTTCGATTCGCACAGGGGTGGTCTCAGACAGCCCATAGCAGCTAACCCGGGGAAAGAGGAGGGGAAGTCAAGGAGGAGGACGGCCGGACAAAGGACAAAACGAGAAGAGACGTCACTGGGAAAGCATCGGAGCTTCGTTTCTCACCCACCTTACATCCACCACCCCCGTGCTGCACGCTGCACTTCAGCTTCTGCTACTGAAGTATCTTAGCTGCCGCACGCAAGGTCCCAAGGTACGGACAGGGATGATGATGTTGCTCTGGCTCCCCGCCTCCAGAAAGTGTCCGAGCTCTTTTCGCTTGTCGACCAACCAGACCGCCAGCGCAAGTCAATCCGGTTCCCTGTTTGGATCTGCCAGCCAAATCGTCTATTGCGCCCACGCCCCTCGCTCTTCGCCCTTCCACACAACTCACGTCAAAGTCACCAACTCTCTCCCAGTCATCCTCACTCACTCACTCACTCACTCGCCGCCGCCCCAGTCCGCTCCAGTCCAAGTTCGAAGCTCCCCCCAGCCACCCTCCTCCACCACACCTTGGTCCTCCCTCGTCCCACCTGGGTTTGGTTGCTCCCAGCTCAAGCTACGTACGGTGCCTTTGGCTTTGCCTCTGCCTCTGCCTCACCTTGCAAACAGTATGGCAGGGCGCGCACCGCACAGCTGAGAGAGATGGTGAGAGGGAGCTCCCCTCTTTTCCTCTGCTCTGGGGCACCGCACCGCACCGCACCGCACCGCACCGCACCACACACCACCGCCGCGCATTGCCTCCTCCTCGTCTTCCTCGTCTCCTCCCCTCTCTCCGCGCCCGTACCACACCGCACACTCTTCCCGTCCCAGTCTAGGAGGTAGACAGGTACACCGCACCGCCGCCATCCAACTTGCACCCACCCACCTTTGGACCTTGGACTGGCCCCGTCTTCCTCCCCAGAGCTTTGTATGCGCCGACCTACCTACCTTGCCTACCTTTCGACCAGGCCGCCCCCCAACTCTCTTCCTTTCCTCCTGCTTCTCCTACATATCTCTCTCCGTTTCCCATCCATCAACTCTTCGTTTCCCACCGCAATCAATCTCTAGGTTGCCCGATTACACCCAACTGAACCCTCCCAAATCCATTAAGCACCATGTCCACCCGCAAGAGGAAGCAAGACGAGGAGGAGGAGCTCGTTTCTCTCCCCGACGACGACGGCGAAGAGGAAGAGGAGTAAGCTTCCCCTGATGTGTGTTTTGCGCCTGGCGTTCTCTGCTCTAGACTCATGGGGACAGTAGTCCTGTCCTTGCCTTGGATTTGGCCGAGCTGTCTAGCTCATGCGCCGTTGTCGTTGCAATTATGCGCCTGATCCTGGTGATGAGTGCGCCGACTAGTACAGGCCGTTGCTGTTGTAGACAGCAAAGCTAATTCAACTCACTCGTAGATACCAATCTGAGGAAGACGAGGAAGCTGAAGATGACGAAGGGGAAGAGGAGGAGGAGGAGGAGTACGAGGAGGGCGATGCTGAAGACGACGCCGACGCCAACGGTTTAGAAGGTAACTTTGAACGCTTCGCTCCCATCCCGACAGCCTCTAACTACCCCAAAACAGCAGACAAAGCTCCTCCCTCGAAGAAGCGGAAGACCGAAACCGCCGACGGGGACGACGCGGCCGCTGCCGAGGAAGAGGAGGCAGAAGATGAGCCCGAGGGCGAAGACGACGCCGAGGAGGAGGCCGAGGAGGAGGCCGAGGGTGACGGCGACGAAGAGGAGGAGGCGGCCAACGGCGTGGAGGATGCTCCCGCCAAAGGCGATGTTAAGGCTGCCGACGCACCCGCCGCCACCACCAACGGCGATGCCGCTCCCGCTGTCGCTGCGGGCGGTGATGCCGAAGAGTAAAAGCGATCTGTTACCGCCCGTACTTCTTGTCTCGCCTACGAGTCGTTCCTTCTGCCCACGGTGGTGCCCTGTACTGTCTTACGCTCCATCGTCAGCTTCTAGAATAGATGACGAATTGAGCCATGAAACCGACCCACAAGTCTGCTTCTCAAATGCCGGTGTCGAATTTGACCGTGTGAACCTCGTGATCATGATTCTAAGTCGTCGTCGCGCTTGATGAGAGTGTGCGCCGATGCTGTCTGTTTCTGTGTGGATGAACACTCAGAATTTGGAGGGATGAGAAGAAAAGAAGTAACGTATAATCAGGCTTCAACCCGTACCCAAAACTGCCCAACCGGGCACGAAGGTCGTCCACTACCGCGACGGAAATCTACAAAGCCGTCCAATAATGTTCTCAAACCCGCATCATCGAAAATTCTGATCAGTGAGCTGGTTGGTCGATTGCCGAAGGGAGTTGCGGCCGAGGCCCGCCTGCGGTCGTGGCCACGGGGGTATCTGAAGAAGGGCGGCCTTTGGGGGCCCATCTCTCGGGCGGTGTGTATGTGTTTTTTCTCCCCGAGCAGACCGGCCCACGATGGACGGGATGGGGCCGTTTCCGGTCCGGCGATATCGGCGGCTTGCTGGGACGGCAAGTGCGATTCGCCGTCTGAGTACACATAATTTTTGCCGACCGCAGCTTTAGTTTAGTGAATTGTTTGAGAGATGTGGTCTAGGCGCTTTGTTTTGTGCTGCCTCAGGTGTGCGCTGTGGTGAGGTAGAACTGTCAATGGCGGATCGTTCGGTTTTTTGCGAGTGGCAAACGTGCAGCGCGCCTGAACTGAGCAATGCACTTGATCCATAAACATGTTGTCTCAGCGCCGTGGTTGTGGGCATTTCTGTCTTTATGACTGTATTGGAGTTGACAGAACGTGCTGCGGGTATCACCATCGAACATCAGCTATGAGTGTTTCAATGAATAGTCTTCGTGACGACCGGTCAACTGCGGGGGTCGCTGCGTCGATACAGATCTAGCTCAAGAATGATCGTAATTGGTTCATGTACTTGTTGTAAGATGAATCTTAGGCTCCTAGACTCGTGCGACGACGGAAACCTGACGCTCAGGATCCAGACGTCTGTCGTTTTCTATCAAGCCTGACTGCTCAATTGAGAGCATGACAGAATCTGAATAGCCTTGTAAACCAAGCGGCACTGATATACAAGAACTGATCTAGACATTTCAGCACATTTCTGAGGGTGCTAGACAACTTAATATACCAAGTGTGATGCCACAAGAAAGCGCGTCGCCCAGACGATGTTACGCCGTGAGTTGAACTGAGCATGAAGCTTTGATTCACGGCACATGATGCAAGCAATTTTGACAGAACTCAACAGGGCAATCTCGATTGTTTCTCCCGGTGACTCACACCTATACCACAGCGCCGTCCTCGTGACCCTCATTAAGCATGATCATGTCAGCCATCTGGCGATGCGGAGCATGATCCCCTCCCCCTCTTGAAACCTAAATAAAGCCGTCAGCTTTGTCTATCTGGCGGCGGTGGTTGCAGGGACTCGGATGCTGTGGCTTTTGTCCCGTGCGATGCATTTCGGCGCCGGCATCTTTGGACTGGCTGGTGATGGATTTGATTTCGTAGTCCGCGAATCTGGGAGACGTTGGGCATCACCTCTTGTTCTTGTCCGTCCACGTTGACTGTAAAATTTCATCCTTTCTTTTGCAAGATAAACAACATCCGGAGCTTCTGAGCTTTCGAAATGGGCTTATTTAGCAAATCTCTGGGTCTAGAGGACAAGTCTCAAAAAGAGGAAATGGAGAAGGCGCAACATTGTCAAGACTAGCCAGCGTAGCGTATTTCGTTCCCATTTCTTGTCGCTTCCGAGAGCATGTCCGCATAGGTCCTTCGTAGAGGCACAGTCTGAATATGACACTGGGCCAAAAGCTGGTGAAAACACATAACTTAGATACCAGATTCTACCAGAGTCTATGAGACATAACGCAACATATCAATAACTAGTATGGGAGCGACTCGTAGATTGGACTGAACGCCCCATGGAGAACTTCAGCGAACAGTACTTGTCGAGCAATGTCGACATCAGAAGATTTAGCCAAGGCTACACTGACGTCGATGCCGTATCTCGCCGTCCCACTGTGCTGCACCAAGTCGCGACCATTTTGGAGCATTCTCACCTTACGACGACAATGCTAAGACCCCAAGCCAATGACAAGACGTGGCAGACCCGTCGAAACAGAACTCATGAACATGTGAACTCATAAGCCCGAATGGTGAGTCACTGCGACAAGTCTGTCCACGAACATGAAGACGTGACCGCTAAGGTGTAAGCAACCAAGACTATCCAACCCCAGGAAGTCACCAACAAAAGCCTTTTGGAAGGGAACATGCATCAGAAGAAGAGACTTCTCACTGCCCGACGGAAGCTGAGTGATAAACAGCCAGGCTAAGTAGAGAGCTGAGCGGACGCAGTCTCTGCCCAATTGACGACGTATGTATACAGATGCGGCAAAGTCTTCCCCACAACGTTTCGTTTCGACGGTCACGCCACTGGAGGCCGACTCAGAACAGTTCGTCAAGTCGGACAATTTAACCAGCCTAGCCGAGTGGAAAGCCAGCCAATGGTGTCCCCGGGCCAACGGGCGGGTTTCCGATGTGACGTTATATTGTTAATTCGGACGACATGTCTTTGTCTGAGTTCTAGGGGCAGCAGATCAGCCACTTAATGATAGTTCGAGATCCGACTTTTGCTGCTCAGTCGACATCTTAAAATAAGAGCAAAATAAGGGACAACTCGGAGCAAAGTAGTCGTGAAGGAGGACCCACTGAAGTAGCGCCTACATAGCATGGAAGGCCTTGTTGTGTTCTTCCCATGAAGATGAGAGTGAATGAGAGACAATCTGGGGCGCAGGAATGGGAAGAGACAGAAGGAGGACCGCCTTCAAATTGACCATTCTTCAACCCCCGAAGCTGAAATCCACACATATCAAATCAAGTCCTCATGAGACGTGTCAAGACGATGAGAGTATTCCGAACGATTCCATCAATCTAACATCTGCGTTGTCTAGCGAGCCATTCGCAGTCGAGATAGACCAAGCCAGCCGCTTAGTACCAAGAGTCGTGCCAATGGTGAGGTTCTGAACATTTCCTGGCAAGACATACGTGCGGCTGCAGATGTTCAGACGCGCCAGGTTCCGCCAACCCGGGACCGAACAATGGGACGTCTAAAAATGTCCGGTTATGCTGGGGTCGGCGGAGTTGGTCTCCGTGAAGAAGCATCTGTGAGTGGAAAATGAAAAAAGAGCGCGTCGGTAGACACTTGCCCGTTCCAACGACGCGGATTGGAACGGATAACAAGCGCTGCCAATCAAGCGCTACTGAAGTGGCTGACTACCTACCTTAGGTTCAGGCCGGCTTCACCTTTTTCCTTTTTTCTGGTGCCTTTTCCCAGCTCGCAGCCGACATTGGGTTTTTTATTTTTCCCCTCTTCGTCTCTGGGCCCCTCCATCATTGCCCGTCGTTACACATGATGCTGCCCTTCATGTTATCGTGCACCTGCAGCCGGACGATAGGTGGAAGATAGGTACAGATTGGCTGGAATTGGGCAGTGAGATCACCAGAGGGCCAATTGTCCGGTCTCTCCAGTATTCTGTTGCTAACTCCTGAACTTGCGTTGTGAACAGCGAAGAGGCTGAACATTGCGCGGTGGTAAAAGGCACCAGCGACATGTCAGCGGTTCCGGCATACTACAGTACTATGCAGTACAGAGCGCATCGAAGGCCCCCGGCGTTACTGCGTCATTCCCGGGCACACACGAGGTGGGGGGAGGGGCAATTAGCCAGGTCGTGGTGTTGGAGTCTGGACTAAGGTCCAGTTGCTTGTGGCAGGGTCAGGGATGTTGGCGGGGGACGAAAGGCGACGGAGGCGACGGAGGCGACGCTTGGGCGGGCGCGACAACTCAATGGGACTTGGACTGCCTGGACCTTCCTCCCGCGTCGCATCCTTGCCCTGGCCTCTGCAGGCTGGAGGGAATGTACAGAGTACGTACAGACAGAGCATATTACCTGAGTTAGTGGACAGTTGCAGACCCGAGTCCAATTTCTTTGCCCTACCTACCTACGTTATGTCACAACACTGACACGATGGATACAATGCCGAGCCTCTCTGATCGTCAGGTAGCTTTGCGTCTTCTTGCTTACGTTAATAATCCGTTCATCGTGTTGGGAGGAGGGGTACAAAAGAGCTCCCACATCCCCCGGTAAAAGATTTTGACGTCTTCCTGCACCTCTTACTTCTCTCATGTCTTTCTATGGTTCAGACCTCTTCATTTCCTCTTCTTAAGATACCCCGTCTGTATTCAGTGTTGATCTTACATGCAAAGAATCATGACCGCCACCAAGCAGACCGCGTAAGTGCCCTTACCACCAACACCGCTCTCACGCGGTCCCTAGATGAGGACATCCAGCTCACACCTCCAAACAGCCGCACCTTCACCCTTAACACGGGCGACAAGATCCCCGCCATCGGCTTGGGCACCTGGCAGTCCCAGCCGAAGCAGGTCAAGCTCGCCGTCGAGGCCGCTCTGAAGAACGGCTACCGCCACGTCGACACCGCCTTCGCCTACGGCAACGAGAAGGAGGTCGGCGACGGCATCAAGGCCTCGGGCGTCCCCCGCGACCAGATCTGGCTGACCACCAAGCTCGACAACCCCTGGCACAAGCGCGTTCCTGAGGCCATCACAAAGTCCCTCGAGAATCTCCAGACCGACTACGTCGACCTCTACCTCATGCACTGGCCCTCTTCCACCGACCCCGACGACCTCAAGAAGCACTACCCCGACTGGGACTATGTCAAGACCTGGCACGAGCTGCAGAAGCTCGTCGGCACAGGCAAGGTCCGCAACATTGGTGTCTCCAACTTCGGCCTTACCCACCTCGAGCGTCTCCTGAGCGACCCTGCCACCACTGTAGGACTTCCTCTTCTCTGCTACCAGCAGAAGCAACGTACTGACACACCCTCAGGTCGTCCCCGCCGTCAACCAGATCGAGCTTCACCCCTGCAACCCCTCCCCCAAGCTCCTCGACTACTGCAAGTCCAAGGGCATCCACGCCACCGCCTACTCCTGCCTCGGCAGCACCGACTCCCCCCTCTACACCAACCAGACTCTCCTTGAGATCGCAAAGGCCAAGGGCCGCACTCCCCAGCAGGTTCTCCTCCAGTGGGGTCTCGCCCGCGACACCAGCGTCATCCCCAAGTCCGTCTCCGAGGGCCGCATCAAGGCAAACTTCGACCTCGACGACTGGTTACTGACCGAGGACGAGATCAAGAAGATCTCTGCCATTCCCGATCGTTTCAAGGTTTGCGACGGCACCTTCCTTCCTGACGGTGTCAAGGTCTTCTTCGGTGATGATGAGTAAAAAATGACAATTATTGGGTATATGAAAGGAGGGTGAGTTGGGTAGACTCACATAATGAGTAGACGAAAACATCAACAACGCTATAGTCCACACCTAGCTGCCACATTGCAGCAGGATCTCAAAATCCGTACATGAAATATACAACAGAATATCAGAAATTGCAACTCCCATGCTCATAGCTTCGCCTTATGTGCCTCTTCCCTCAATACGTCAGCCACGTTCTCCCGCAGCTCCTTTGCAAAGTGCTCGGCGTCCTCTTCATCCAGCTCCTCCCTCCTCCCGCGCCCAAACATGGTAAAACTCTCGCTGTATCGTCCACTCGCGCGAATTTCGGGCCGCGGGATGAGGTGGAAGTGCATGTGCATCACAACCTGCGCCGCCGCGGCCCCGTTGTTCTGGACGACGTTCCAGTCCTCGACGCCCGTCGTGCGCGCCAGAGCGTTTGAAAGCACGCGCAGATACCGCCCCATCTCCGCCGACTCGTCGGGCGAGGCATCCGTTAGCTTTGGCCGGTGCGTTCGCGGGCAAAGCAGGAGGTGGCCGCGCGAGAGCGGGAGAATGTCGAGAAAGGCGATCAGGGTGGGCGTCGAAAGGACGATGAAGGCGGGCGTGGGGACCCGGTTGGGATCCAACGTCGTGTCGTCTTGCGGGGGGCGAGCCGGGTCGTACGAAGGGTATTCGGCTGCGATTATGCAAAAGGGACAGCTTGCATCGGGCTGCTCTACGCCCGTGTCGAAGGCCGCGGGCGTCATGTTGTGAGGGATGTGCTGTTCTGGAGGTGAGGTTTCGAGCAGAGGAGCGTTTGCATTACCGACTTTTATCTCGTCTCATGTGGCATTGCTTCTGCCGCGCTCAGCTGTATGTTATGGCTGAAAGCTTGATAAGCAAGTCGAAGGAGTCGTCGACTCGTGGGAGATGACGCGAAGATTGCCTGCGCTTCCAAGATTTGTTTCTGCCGTTAACGATATCCGATACCCGTTCCACTAAGAATAACCTCGGGAAGTGGGCCGGATATGTGCCGTCGACTCAGCGTGCAGAAACCACGTCTCACCGCCCTGGGCCGATGCTCTTTTCTGCCGTCTTTGCAGCTCACCGCCTAACAAATTGTCATCCAGCCCGCCTGCATTTCCACTCCTGTCCCGCCGCAAGAAAGAAAATCGTCGACCCCGTATTGTCTCCCGCGACGCGCTCGTATTCAACACCGTCGCGAGCCGAAATCTTCTAGTCGACGTGTAACCCCTTTGTCGCCTTCAAAAGACCACGACAAAATGTCCCGCGAGGCCTACCAAGTCCCTACTGCCGGCGCCGCCTCGGCTCCCAGCGCTGCCGCCTACCCGAGCTACGGCAACGAGGGCCCTCAGATGCAGTACCTCTGCGGCGACTGCGGTCTCAAGTTCCAGCTCCGTCGCGCCGATCCGATCCGCTGCAAGGAATGCGGTTGCCGTATCTTGTACAAGGAGCGCACCAAGAGGTGAGCGCTGTCGAGCAGTCCGATGAGTGTGCAAATCCTGACTTACTATGCAGAATGGTTCAGTTCGAGGCGAGATAACGGATGAATGCGACGAAGAGCGAGATAGTCAGCATTGGCAGGGAGGTTGTTCAATGAGGGAGACCGTTTCCGTCACTTGCATATTTTGAACTCAGCGGGGTTTGAGACATTACCCCAGCTAGACATCAAGTCGGCTAGACGAGAAAAATGGAACGCGTCTCATGACACGAAGGGTGACCAAAGGCGGCGTCGCACACGCAGATATTCGAGGAGTTTGGGCTTTTTGGGTGGTCAAAATCAATTCATACAGCAATGCATCTTCTGCACCTGTTCTTCTTTTTGCGAGGTATCTCATGATAATGCAGCAACCTTCTAAAACGCCTTCCCCTGCCCGGTATACATTCTATGTGCGCATCCCACTTCCAACGTCGCCAAATCATTGGTGGCGCGTGTGAAGATACTTCGCAAAACTGCCGTCAGCCGCAACGGAGTCATTCTCAGCCTCCATAGCGGCCTCATAACGCGCCTGCAGTCCTTCCCTATCATCCTCGTCATCTGGCATGTCGTCGTCGTCCACATCGCTCGCAACATCAATACCGTCGTCATCTTCCACGGGTTTTACGACCTGCGGCCTCTTGCCAGCATCCACCGACATGCCCTTCATCATCTTGTCCAGCTCGTGCTCGCGCGCCTTGCGCTTCTGCTCTTCACGCTCCTCTCGCCGACGCTGAAGCTCCGGAAGATAGTCCTGCTTGAACTCCTCCGCCTTCTCCTGCACGGCTTCGAAAAACTCGTCCATACCTGTTCCCAGGCGTGAGCTGACGGGCACGAAACTCAGGTGTGAGTAGAACTCCTCCAGCATCAAACTCATCGAGTTGAGAAGACTGCCCATGTATCCCGTGCCGCCGCTGCCACCCTCTGCCGTTTCGTAGCCGCCGATCACATCGCTCATCTCATCCCGATTGAGTGCCGCCTGGAATGCCTCGAAATCCGTCATCCACTCCTTGGCAAATGTCGCGTCCTGGACATCGGTTTTGTTGAACACCAATATCATGGGTAGCTTGGTTTTGTACAGAATACTGCAGGCGTACAGCATGTTGCTCATGAATGTGCTCGTGGATGTTGTTCTTGGCGTGTCGATAACGTAGGCGATGACAGTCGGGAAGGAGGAGGCGAGGGACTCGAGGAGAATGGTACCGCTGGCAGACCAGACGAAGACCTCAATCTGGCCAGCTGAAAAAGTGTCAGAGGGTTGAATCAGGAAATCGCAAAGAGGCAGGACTCACGAGTGTCAACGAGAATGTTCTTGATGGGCTTCTTGCCCGGGTTCGCCGGGTCAGGAGCTGCACGTTTGTCCAGAAGGTTGACAATCTGGTCGACTTTCGTAGCGAAGAGGTTCAAGGACGTTAAGATTCCTCCGTTCGGCCCAAGGTTGTACTGCCTCATGACCTCTTCATAGTTGACTGAGTCGCGGATGTCGATGTTGCTTTCAAAAGGGACGTTGAGAACGGCAGGATCCAGGTTGATCACGTAAGGAGGCTCCTTCTTCCCGTGAAGGTATGAATTTATGCGTCGCATAAATGTCGTCTTGCCAGAACCTAGAGGCGGTATTGGTCAGCGAACCATGTCTACTTTGCGCAAGCATATCTCTTACCAGCCATGCCGACCACGACAATGGAAACTGGCGAGTTGGCGGCCGGCGTAGGCGCAGAGGCGGGCGCGTCTGAGGAATTCGAAGCCATCTTGGTGCAGAATCTATGTGTATGTGGTCGGCTTCCGACGGGTGTAGTATTGATCTCGGCCGCTAGAAAAAAAAAAAGTTCTGGAAGAGTTGAAGAGCTGGACCGCCCCGCGCGGGGCGTCACAGTGGAAGACGACACCCCGGTAACTACTGGGCTAAGCAGACTCCCCAGTCCATCCCAAAATTCGGGTGGTCCGTGCAGGGAGTGACGTCCAACCTCCATCGCCAACCAGCAGCTCGCTTTTGGCTTTGAAACTCGACGAGCTGCATTTACATCATTCGAGCCACCACCTAGCCACGCAGTAGAACGCCAGCTTAAGGGAACCGATGGACGGACTCGACGATTTTGAGAAGGCTCTTGCAGCGGAAAAGGGCGAGCGAGAGCGCATTGAACGCGAAAAAGAAGAGCGCAGGCAACGAAAGAAGCAACGCAGCCACCATCACCACCACCACCGCGACCGCGACAGATCATCCGAAAGGCACCGCGACCGTGACAGAGCCAGGGAAAGAGATCGCGATCATGATAGACACCGGCATATGTCCAGACGCCACGATGACGAGGATGATGATGGGCACAGGCACAAGCGCTCTCGTCACGCCAAAGATGACGACGAACGACGACCGAGAAGGCACAGAGACAGAGACGGCGAGGAGCGTGAAAAAACACACGAGAAAACGTCCGACCCGAAGGAGGACTTGCCTCTCCCCAATGAGGAGTCTGCACCCGTAGAGAAAATCTCGACTCAATTGGTACGCGACTCCTGGATGACCGCGCCTTCGGCCCTCGACATCGACTATGTTCAGCGCAAAAATAAAGAGACCAAGCCGCCGCCGCCCAAAGAAGAGCCCTCGAGAGTTGTTCATGAAAGGGAAATCAACAAAGACTTGGGTGATCTCAGCAATGTTACGAGTTTGGACGAGAAGCTGCCATCGAAGGAAAGAACAATCAACTACAAATTCGGCGACAACGGCTCTCAGTGGCGCATGACAAAGCTGAAAGGTGTCTACAGCATGGCAGAAGAGTCAGGGAGGCCTGTGGAGGACGTTGCGCTGGAAAGATACGGCGACTTGCAGGATTTCGACGATGCCAGGGAGGAGAAGATCGAGGTCGACCGACGGAAGGTGTACGGTGATGGGTACGTAGGCAAAGAAAAGCCGACCGGAGATCTGTACCGCGAGCGCATGGAAAAGCATCGCTATGAGCCAGAGCTCATAGATCCGAGCCCCATGGAGGATATCGAACAGGGAGTCGTCATACCGGACAATGCCATGCTGCACACTCCCATCGACCAGACAGCCCTGAACCGGATGCGAGCCCAGATGATGAAGGCAAAGCTTCGTCGCGCCCCTGACGCGGCTAAGTTGGAAGCTGAGTACAACGCGGCCGCGGCGAGCTTCGCCACGAACGGACCGCAGTCAGTCGTACTCGGTGTCATGGATAACCGCATGCTTGCTGGGTCACGCGGCGAGGTCAAGGCCATCGAGAACAAGCGAGGCAGGGAACGCGGCAATGTGGAGGCCAATGAGGACATGTCGATCGAAGATATGGTTCGTGAAGAGCGCAGGACACGCGGTCAAGCGGGCGGCGAGGGCATGCGCTTCGCTGAGCGTATTGCGAAGGACGGCAAGTTTGACGATGATCTGGAGTACTTGGATGAAAACGCAGAGAAGCTTGCGAAGAGGGTCCACAAGTCAGAGATCAACCTCAAGAACGTGGCCGTCAACGAATACCAGAAAGTCACCCGAATCTTGGATAATTGCCCACTTTGTCATCACGAGGACAAGGGCCAACCGCCTTTGGCGCCGGTCGTTTCCCTCGGCACTCGTGTTTTCTTGACTCTCCCCACGGAACCCGAGATTAGCGAAGGCGGGGCCGTTATTACGCCCATCGCTCACCGCAAGAATCTCTTGGAATGCGACGACGACGAGTGGGAAGAAATCCGCAACTTCATGAAGTCCCTGACGAGAATGTATCATGAAAAGGGGCAGGAAGTCATCTTCTACGAGAACGCCGCCGCTCCGCAGAGGCATCTGCATGCTGCCATGATGGCTGTGCCGATTCCTTACGAAGAGGGCGCGACGGCCCCAGCGTACTTCAAGGAAGCCTTCCTCACCACAGATGAGGAATGGTCCCAGCACAAGAAGATCATCGACACTGGCGCCAGGGCTAGGGATGGTATGGGACGGATGGCTTTCCGCCGGAGCATTGCCAAAGAGATGCCATACTTCCACGCCTGGTTTACTTTGGATGGAGGTCTTGGCCACGTCGTTGAGAACTCCGATCGCTGGCCCAGAGGTGACCTGTTCGCAAGAGAGATCATTGGAGGTATTCTGGACGTGGCGCCAGATGTGATCAAGAAGCAGGGGCGGTGGAATAAGGGCGACCGGAGAGTCGAGAGTTTTAAGAAGAAGTGGAGGAAGTTCGATTGGACTCGAGTTCTGACCGATGGCTGACCTCAACCGCGAAGCTTGCCTCAGCACATCATCACTTCTGTACAATCGCTTCCTAACTATTCCCTATCTTAATCACTCCTCGTCAATGAATCAACAATCACCTATTTCTTTGTTATGTACGCATACATGTCGAACACACCATCGGAATGGGATGTTAAACATCTCGTTGAAAAAATAGTAACAACCACAGTGACAGTTGCCATGGCGCTTGCTAGTTGAATGAGACACCTCGGCTGCAGGCCGTGAACAGTCCAGGCGTGGCCGTGATCTTCTTTCACAGCTTTATCTCCGCCTTCCAACGCGATAACAGGGCACCCAAAGTCTAGCGTACCGAAACCACGAGGCGTGGTTAACTCGTTGGAGGCACCTGGCCCGAAATTGCGGTATGAACAGGGGGATATCATCCAGGCGCACCAATGGCCAGCCGGCTGGAGATGGGGTCGGTTCCCAGCAACCCCGCGATCCATGGCTGGGCCCCCGCACTCGGGCCGTCTGTCATTACGTTCGTTTGATATCTTCCGTCGAGTCCTCACGCTAAATTGACAGAAGAACGGGCGATTGCTGAGTCATGTCAGCTCGGTTGTGTTTATTTATTCTCGGCATGGGCTCAACCGTGGTCCCCATATCATGTGAAGCGGTGAATGAGCCATATAAGAACATGGCCACACTCGTTAGAAAGAGGTGGGAGAGTAAGCGACAGAGTCGTGTCGTCCTTTCATCATGATCGTCCCGAGCCTCTTTTCTCTGCTCGGCCTCACGGCATTGGCGGTAGCCACGCCCGTTGCGGAGGGCACCAAGCAAGTCATATCCTCATGAGAAACCTCATCACTAAAGCATTCTAACCAACCACAACAGCGCCGGTACTGAAGATGCCTTCTTCTACAAGGGCCATGACCTCAGCTCCCTGAAGATGCTGGAGGAATCCAACAACATCTTCATCGACACGGCACGTGGCAACCGGACACGACCAGCGGATGACATTTGGCCGACGGCGGCGTGAACGGCGTGCGCCTGCTCCGCTGGGTCGACCCTCCTGATGGAACCTATGGCCTCAACTACACCATCGAGCTCGCCAAGCGGTTCCAAGACAAGGGCCAGCGCATCTTCCTGGACTATCACTTCTCGGATTCATGGGCAGACCCTCAAAAGCAGCCGCTCCCCGCTGCATGGCCGACGGAGCTCGAGCCACTGACCGCCAAACTCCGGTCCTACGTCCGGGAAACGCTTGTTGCCTTTCACGAAGCCGGCGTTCAACTCGACCTCGTCTCCCTCGGCAACGAGCTCCGCCACGGCTTCCTCTGGCCACTAGGCTACGTCGACGTCGACGTCCAGCCCTGGTCGGGTTTGGTCTCGAGCTTTGCCAACTTCTCCACGCTCTACGAGGCCGCCCGCGCCGGCGTCAAGGACGCGACCTGTGCTGGGGTACCCAAGCCGGAGATCATGATCCACATCGATAACGGCTGGAACCTGACGCTGCAGGAGCGGTGGTACGGTGCGCTGGTGGAAAACGAGGTGCCGCTGTCCGCGTGGGACTCGTTCGGCTTCAGCTTCTACCCATTCTACGGCACGTCGGCCACGTTCGAGAATCTAGAGACGACGCTGCGCGTCATGGGCGAGAAGTACGGCAAGCCGATGCAGGTCGTGAGACGGATTACCCGGCCATTTGCGACGGCACGTGGAACCCGATCCCGCCGTCATCGGAGCCGAGTATCCCATACAACGTCGACGGACAGATCCAGTGGATGCATGAGGTGCTGAAGATCGTTCGTGAAGCGCCCAACGGTTTTGGACGGGGCCTTTGGTATTGGGAACCGGTGAGTTGATTTTTTTTTTTTTTTTTTTACTTACTCTTGCGAAACGATCTACTGACGTCAATAAGGCTTGGCTTAATAACACATCGTTGGGAAGCGACTGCAACGATGCCATACTCTTTGAGCCCGATCATAGCCAGTGGCCAACCACGTACGGATATTCGAGAGCCTCGGTGGATGTTTACCTCTGATCCACGATACTTTGGGATGGCATGAATGATTTCAAACAAAGAAGCAATCTGCTGCTAATGGAGCTGGGCATGGGACGTAATTCGGATTGGAGTTCCAACTCATCCACCAGCAAATCTTGCACTGTATCCGAAGGCTGTTTTATCTAGAACCTAAGCGGAAGCCTCAAAAGTTACCGGAAATAATACCTTATCAATTTGCCGCGAGTTATTAACTCGAACATCGTTGTCGCCTTATTATTTCGCGAGCATTTTCCTCAAGAAACCGGCTTTTTCTCGTCTCGCCGCGGACATGCTCAGCCCTCCACAACCTCCCCCCTTAGAGCTGGCACTTCATCGTCAGAAGATCGACGGTTACCTTGTGTTTACGTTGATTTTGAAGGTAGGTGAGGGATACATTCCACACGCGCATCCTTGGCCACCTGTCGAAAAGTTGTGCCTGTGATCTAACTTGGGCCCAAATCCATAAGCTGATCTGCCACTAACACTTGCCTTCGGCAACGTCCTGCATACAACCAGCGGTCATTTTCAGAGACATTTTGAACAGTGCTAATGCTGTAACTACAGAAGCTGAGGTTGATCCGACACATCTCCCTCGGCAACAGACAAAGCCTCCGCCATAGAAAGCTCGTGAACTGGTTCGTACTACGAGCTAGACTAGCAAATAAACTAATGAGCGGTTCAACTGAAGACTTTATGAGAATGAGAGTCAAATGCGTCAGTTTCAAGATGCGCATTGAAATCATGAGACTTTTTTGCGCAATTTAGCTTCTTTTGACTACGCGAACAAAGCTGCCTTCCGAAAGAGATCTCCAAACTACCAGACTACACTTGGGAAAGGCGCCAACGGGGCTCCTCGGTTCCTCTCCGCAGTGTAGCCAGCTCCAGAAGCACTAGGCTAATGTCTAAGGGAGTATCATACCACATAAAAGTAAGTGTCTAGGCATGTTGATTCGATAATCCAGCACCACCACATAACGTCAATGGAGCCAGAAAATTTAACGATTCCAACGTGACCGGCTGAAACAAACGCAGAAGACGCCGTTATTTCAAGCAACATAACTCGTGCCACGATATTTGTGGTACGTACCACCTGAAAAAAAGCTGCCCCTTAACCACGGTACAGCTCACCCAAGGCTGTGACAACGTCGTCGATGAGTCGTCAAGAGGCCTTCAAAGGTAACAATATAAATAACTCCCTTTCTGCCTTTCACCAACAACATAAACCTTACCCAAAACAATCACCAAACTTCATTCCATTCATCATTGCCTCATCTGCTCACCTCTCCAACAAACAACCAACAACACACAAACACTACACACAAAAGCCCCCAACCAACTCGAACGAAAACCACACGAAATTCCCACGATGTGCTCGAAGTGGAGAATCAAGAGAGAGGACTGTGGTCACATCGTCGCCCGCTGGGAGGAGAAGTGCGACAAGGCGCGCGCCGAGCGCAAGGACTGTCCCGCTTGGCAGTGGAGGGTCGAGACGGAGTGGGAGATGGGCCTCTGCGATGACTGCGCCAAGGAGCAGCTTCCGAGCGGTTAAGTATCGGTAAAGGAGACCATTAGAAGACTGAGTCTTTACTTGCTTTGATTCGAGAACTTGCTATTACATTATGGGAGAGGGATACCACGGAAAGCTCTCTAGTTGAGCCTGGCCGGGACGTGGAACTGGCACGCTCAGTGGATAACGGAACAGACCAGGTTTTGAACGAACTCATGCAGGCTCACATGAGACCAGAGAGTAAACATGTAAAAAGGGCTGAATTGATTGTCACATCCAAACCTGAATTCACCATTTGTTCATATCGTGGAGTAGAGATGAAGCTGACGGGATTCATGGTGTGGATGAACTGCTACGGGGGTGAGCAAGGGCAGCTAAAGCTACCCTCCCCACACCCAAACATTCTTCCCAGGTCCAGGTCTGCTTGCGCCTTCCAGTGGCCGCCTGGCGTACCTAGGTACCTACCTACCCTCCCAGGGACCAATGGACCGCACCCAGCGGCATATGCAGCGGCAATTTCCGCCCGTCGACAACCTTTCATCAGCACCCAGCCTTCAATCATCAACCAACCATCCACAGTACCATCTTCCCAACGAGAACCTCCCAAACATACGTCCTCAATCCACGAAATAATTCCGCGACCGACGAGCCCTTTCCCCTCTCCCTATCATCTTTGTCGAGAGACACCGTGACGTGACATCACGCCTACCACACAACCACACAACACATCACACACAATGGCTTCCTCAGACGCAAAGCCCGCGCAGGATAAGGTCACCGCCGACGCCAAGGCCGAGGAGACGACGCAGCAGCAGGCGGCAGCCAAGAAGCCCGCGCTCGGGGAGGACGACGAGTTCGAGGACTTCCCCGTCGATGGTAGGGCTCTCTTTCTCTTTCCCCACCTGGTCTTCGCGGAGACGTCCCTCACCATCTAGGGAAAGCGGCAGTCTATACACGCTTCCGGGAGCGGTGCCTGCTGGATTGAAGGATTCGGAACCAGGCGATGGCAACAGTACCGACGGCTAACGTGTGACTCGCAGACTGGGCCCAGGAGGATACCGAGGCGGCTGCTGGCGGCAGTGGCACGACGCAGCACCTGTGGGAGGAGAGCTGGGATGACGATGATACGAGTGATGACTTCTCCGCGCAGTTGAAGTATGGTTTCAAGCCCGTTCTCGACTTCAGGACCTGTATGAGAACTGACGTTCGTCTAGGGAAGAGTTGAAGAAGGTCGATGCCAACAAACGACGCTGATATTCTGCGCGCCGGTGAAGGTGTTGTGAGGTGGGGGAAACGGGGGAATGACACATGGACCGATTGGCTGTGGACGACGGGCATAGACTATGTGCAAGCTTTAGACGACTGGCGGAAGATCAGTGATGAAATTCAAAACAGGGCACAGGTTGTGTTTTTTTGACGTTTGGACGAGATGATCCACTGCTTTTACTTTTTTTATTCTTATTTCTGTCGTGACGGCTTCTAGGGGCATGAAACGGGTCATAACGTTCTTCATCGCCCTTTTCTCCTTTTCACCGGGCTTCCGCTACCAGTCATATCCATGCTCTTCCGGGCCTAGAGACTGGGCTTACCAGCTCGACCTTTTGTTCCCATCCATCAGACTGATCTATTCCTACAGAGCGGGGCCATGTTTCTACGCTAGCGAGGAATTGTTTACTTACTCGACAGAGCAACGACACCCGGGAGGGCCTTGCCCTCCAGGAGCTCCAAGCTGGCACCACCGCCCGTGGAGACGTGGCTGAGCTTGCTCTCGACACCGTACTTGGCGGCAACGGTGGCCGTGTCACCACCACCAATGATGACAATCTTGCCGCTGTCGGCAGCGGCGACGGCGGCGTCGAGGGTGGCCTTGGTGCCGTTGGCGAACTTCTCCATCTCGAAGACACCCGGGGGGCCATTCCAGAGGATAGTCTTGGCGTCGTTGATGGCCTCCTTGTACAGCTCAATGGACTTGGGGCCACAGTCAAGACCCATCCAGCCGTCGGGAATGCCAGACTCGTCCGTGGCAGAGCCGGTCTTGGCGTCCTTGTCGAACTTGTCGGCGGTGACGTAGTCGACAGGAAGGACGAGCTTGACGTTGTTGGCCTTGGCCTTCTCGACGAGCTTGCCGACGGTCTGCGCGCCGGACTCGTCAAAGAGAGAGTTGCCGATCTTGACGTTCTCGAGCGTCTTCTTGAAGGTGAAGGCCATGCCACCGCAGACGATGAGGGTGTTGACCTTGTCCAGCAGGTTGTCGATAAGCTGGATCTTGTCCGAGACCTTGGCGCCACCGAGGATGGCGAGGAAGGGGCGTTGGGGGTTCTCGAGGGCCTTGGCGAAGTACTCGAGTTCCTTCTTCATGAGGAAACCGGAGGCCTTCTGGGGAAGGTCAACTCCGACCATGGAGGAGTGGGCGCGGTGGGCAGTGCCAAAGGCGTCGTCTGCAGGTATGTCAGTGACGGACGGGATAGTGGAATGACATTAGGCAGGAGTGTGACTTACTGATGAAGACATCGCCGAGAGCAGTGAGGCCCTTGCGGAATTCCTCGATCTTGGCCTTGTCGGCCTTAGTCTTGTTGCCGTCCTTGTCCTTGGCAGAGCCCTCCTCCTCAATGTGGAAGCGCAAGTTCTCGAGCAGGACAACCTGGCCGTTGTCGGCCTTATTGACCAGAGCCTCGACGTCGGAGCCGACGCAGTTCTTGGCGAACTGGACGGACTTGCCGAGGAGTTTCTCGAGCTCGGGAACGACCGGCTCGAGGCTGTACTTGGGGTTCTCTTGTCCGTTGGGGCGGCCCAAGTGGGACATCAGGACAACGGCCTTGGCGCCATTGTCAATGGCATACTTGATGGTAGGGACGGCACCAGCAATGCGCTGGTTGTTGGTGACCTTCTTGTCGGCGTCCAGGGGAACGTTGAAGTCGACCTGTGAGGGCGTTTGTTAGTGACCGTCTGGCAAACGAGGTCCCGGCTACTGAGTGGCATGTAAGACCTGCGGCAAAAGACTGCTCCGGGTCGAATAACCGCGGCCCGTTCCCTATCGCCAGAATACGGAACCAGGTCTGAGGTCATACCCGGGATCAGGCGTAGGGTGGCTTGGTGGGGTAATCGGCACCACATAGGATGCAGAGCAAGCAATTCTAGCGCGGGACAGACGAGACGGGCTGTAGAGTGTAGACTTACCCGGATGAGGACGCGCTTGCCCTTGAGGTCGATGTCGGTGATGGCGAGCTTGTTGGAGAGAGACATGGTTACAATTGGATTGTGGTGATGTATGAAAGTTGAAGAGAAGAGGAAGAAGGACAAGAACACAAGCGAAGATGTGCTGTGAGGTATATTTAGGTAACGAGAGGGATGGATGGACGAGCGGGATGGAGGGACATGCTGAAGCGGCCAGGGGAAAACCACGCAGCAGTAAGAGCAGCAGCGACCCGTGTACGCTGTCAATCCAGTCACCTTCAGTGGTTCAACAACGTTGAGAGGTCCTGCTCCCGAACGGTGGAATGGTGGGGTGCTCTAGCTGCTTGCTCTGTGCTGGCGGGTTGTTTTGCATGACTTTTTTTTTTCTTGGTTTGTTGGCGGGGTTGACTTGTCTTAGTGGGGAGCTTTGCCTGCAGTAAGGCCGTCCAGGCGGTGCTTTTTCGCTGGCGTAGCAGCTTTCTCCCTGCAACTGGCCGCAAAACGGCAGGGTAGGAGATGCCCCACCCTGGTTTGTGACGTGATGGTTGTCTGATGAGGTGCCTCAGCTCACCCTCACCACCTGCCACCCCCGTGGATGTCACCAACCGTCTCCATCCAAGCAACAACCAGCAACCTCGTTCCCGGCATGGCAACGTTGCGAGATAGACCTGCAGTATATTGGCTGTTCGTTTCCTGTTCCGTCACTGGAAATGAACAATCAGCTGCTTTTTTAAGGCATCTTCAACCACCTTGTTAGACTGGACAGTATGTTCCAGAATTGTTTTCGACCGACGGAGACATCAGGGTCGCCGGGGTCAGGTACTTGAGATATTGAGTAGGACCGAGAAACGGACCGCCGTCTTTTCCGCATCACGAGCAACAACCACACTTCTCAGACCACACATATTGGGTCCAACATGGCAGGTGTCGGCTACAGATCATGTTCCAGAATACACTGCGGTTTATTGCTGTTTACCACAAAAGAAAGCTGCCTCGGAAAAACAAAAATTCGACCGTGTCTTCCCCGAACCCCGTACGCCTGTGCCTTTCGAAGCATCCGGTGCTACTTGTAGCAATCAAACCAAGTCCTTGAAATTTCTCGAGTGCATTCCCATGACGCCCCGAATATGCCTGCAGTGTTGTGCGACCTCCGACCTGTCCCAGCCCGTGCCACCGG
Organism: Colletotrichum sansevieriae; assembly: GCA_026260285.1. Classification (NCBI taxonomy): domain Eukaryota; kingdom Fungi; phylum Ascomycota; class Sordariomycetes; order Glomerellales; family Glomerellaceae; genus Colletotrichum; species Colletotrichum sansevieriae. The sequence goes on along the minus strand of JAOQIF010000236.1, from coordinate 69,527 downwards.
CAGACCGATAATAATCAGATTGGGTGTGTACGTTTAACTAAGGCGAATGTGGTCATCGTCACGAGCCGCTGGGCGATTGTCCACATCGGATGCCGAGTTGGACAGGGAAAGGTAGGCAGTCCAAGCGATACCAACGGTGGAGACGAAGGGCTGCGAAGTATTAGCATTCCGAAGTAATGGACGTTATACGGCATCAGCTTACCAGCTGGAACTGGACCGGCATCAGGCGGAAGTTGATAATCTGAACGGCGGGCCAGATGATGAAGTTGGCCTTCAATGTCGGGATGTACATGTCGCGCAGCTTCTGGTAGACGACACGGCGACCACCACCCTCGGCGACGGTCATGACGGTGAAGAAACACGCAATACCGAACGGCGCGAAAATAAACTGGTCGAAGGCGACACGCTTCATGGCGGGGACGAAGGCGCTGGTCTTGGTAATGGGGAACGCCGTGGAGAGGAACTTGAACCAGCGGAACTGCAGCGGGGCCATGGCGAAACCGTAAGCCATGAAGCGGGTGAGGCGCTCAAAGTCGAACGGAGGCGGCAGTGTCGACGAGTTGGGGATCAAGTCATTTTCGTGAAAAGGGTTCTTACGGTCGAGCTCGTGTATCTCGATGGCGACGCTGTCATCCTTGTCCAATCCTCCGGGCTTTCGCATCGCCTTCTGACGAAGGGCGGTGATCGTCTGGGCGGTCGTGTCGGCGATGCCACCTAGGATGGCGTTGGTCACCATCATGGTGAGTACTGTTGGAGCATTGTCAATATTGTTCGGGGCGTTGGCGAGGAGAATCATGTTCGGACGACGTACGTGGACGTTCATCGTAGTATTGGTTAAAGCGAGCAGTCAACCTGGCGACGAGCGCCATCTCGATAAAGAAGATGATCGCGTGCAGCAGCGGCTAGAGTAGGCGATATGTCAGTCGAGGAACGATACCGGGGCGCTGGCGTGAGGTGAGGCAGTTGAGAATGGAGGAGAGCGGCGCAAAGAATGGGTCGGGACGAGACGAGACGAACGTGACAGGCGATTCAGGCTCAGGAATGTCTAGTCAAGGGAACACAGATGGAACCGGCAGTGTAGACGAACTTGGGATATTGAGTGGGAGGGGATAGCATACAAGACGTCCGTAAAGGTATTTGCCATTGACGGCGCGGACAATGCGGCGACGAGAGAGTTCCCACGACATGGTGATCGAGATTGAGGAGGTTTTGGGCCTGGCGGCTGCGTTTCGATTCTCTTATTTTCTGTCCCTAGGGGCGGGCGGCAACCGATTCGATAAGGTACGCCGGGGGTCGTTCTTTATTTCCTCAGGATGAGGTAACGAGCAAACAAATTACAGCGACGAAACAGCACGGTGGACGACGGACTGGGGCCTCCTCTGTCTATCGAATATTATCTGCAGATGGCTCGCTCCTGGTGCTTCCGCAAGCTTCGAAGGCTGGGTACGATGACGACACCGTAGCAACAAATTCGCTGGGTGGCGCTGCGCGATGATTGGTTGATGGTCGCTAAATGAGGAGTCAGGCGACGGAGGTTTTGTTCCACTGGCGTCTTGGGAGGAAGCCCAAAACAGAACAGTTATTACGAGAGGATGAAATAACAGTCAAGAGAAGATGAGGAAAAATGATGAAAGGGACAACGTGCTTTCGAATAGCAGTGGAAAGCGCAGGATTGATGTGTTAGAGGCTGGGGATGCAAGGAACGCACGGAAAGAACTGGGGAATATGGAATAATAGCTGCAGGGCCTTCAAGCCAGCATTTGGCTCTTTGGGCATTGAAGAGGAAAGACACTGGGGCGAAAATGCAGGGAAATGGCAGAGAAGATGCCTACGAATACCTTGCTGGGTTAGGTGGTTAGGTACATAAAACCAAGTACCTTTTATCGAGTCGGGCGAGGTTTCGACGCGCGCCCACGATGCAACGCAGTTAGCACTGTGATGCGGTGCCTACTAAAGTGGCCCATCAGCTCAGAGATGCTATATTTGGGCCGTTGGTTGGCTTACGCTGACCTTTCCAGGCGGACTCTTCCACGGCCCCGAACATGCCGAAGCCGCTTGTGCGTGCGCCGCACAGTGCATTCACCGCTATCGAGGCAGACGTCTACCCTCCATCTCGGTGTCGATCCCCGTGTGCCCACCCCCGTTCCCTTCAGGTTCCTCCTCCCTTCTTCAGCGCCAACACTTGGGATGCCTGGTCACCACACTCCAACTGTTCCAGTAAACTGTTCGCATTGAACTCCAAACACGACCTCAGCTTTCCCGATCAATGCTCCCGTTTCAGGACACCGTTCTAACTGACTTCTGACAGCCCTTTCGGAGCTTCGTCCAGTCTATGCAACCGAAACTCAGGCATGCAGACTGTCCTGCTATTCTACGCGGATATCGTGAGGCTTGAGCTTCTTTGAATGTTCAGGGTCCCTACTGCTGGGATGGTCCTTAGTACACCTACGTAATTCTCGTGTTTTGTTGTTTACTCCGTCACACTTTGTTTCCTCCCGGCCCCTGTGGTTCGGATGAATCGACATTCAACAATAGATTCCAGTTACCAGTTGTCGATTCAGTTCCTCGCAACGCTGTCCACAGGGGTTCACATTGTCCGAGGTTATCGACACTTCCAACTTCAATTGCCATTCCCGTAACCCGACTGATGCATTTTTCTTTCGAATGAGTTTCGGATGATAACGGTCGTGTTGTTGCCCAACCACTTGGGGTGTTGAGCCGGTGAGGTGGTGACCGCTTCAACCGCTTCAGAGCTGACGCTGTCACTGATTCCAGGGACTGCCAGATAATTGTGCCTGATTCGCTCGACAATCGTACCATGGTCTGTAATCGTGTACTCCAAAAAGGTGAAATTGAGTCAACGATACCAACGATGTCCATAAGTCACTTAGGATAAGACTAATCCTGTTGATAGAGCACCTTATCTCTGTTTAGAACGTCGCAACGAACCAGATCATGCATTCTCACTTTCTGTTCATTTTCCACTTTGATGCAGTCGACAAGTACTAATCCGCATCGTTTTATACCTAAATGCGATTGCCAGCATGAACATATGGGGTTTATGTACTATTTTCCGTAACTAGTAAAGGGCATAGGTCAAAATGCCTGTACAGTGTTTCCTGAATTATGCCCGCGAACTGGGTGAATTTGTTGTAGTCTTTTTGCCGGGGGGCTGCGGCGTAACAACAAACTCAATACCTAAATGCGAGTTTGTGGGAAACGTGCATATGATCTGCCGACTTCCCAGCAACGCGTTGAGAGCGTGCCCTTCCACCCTAAAGAAAGTCGTGACATGCGCTTATGGAAATAAGCTTGAAATTGTGCGTCAATGCTTCAACAGAAGTCATAAACCTGCGTGACTGAGTTCAACAATGGCGATGTTCTCTTACGAGGATATCAGTGGTGACCCTTATCTTTAATGCAGTGTTTCATGGCAGCGGGAATTCCATAACACTACAACCTTTACTCGTCATGTTAGAACGGACAAAAGGATAAGATGCCGGATAATACTAAGGTACGTTGCTAGCAATGTATCTAGATTGCGGCTTGTTGATAACTAGGTTGAAGGGGAGAATGGTAATACCAACAATCGCCATGGTAGCAAAAAGAGTGGGGGAGAGCAGTATTGCACCAACTAATTCAAGGGTGATGAAAGCAATGATAATACAATAGAGAAAGGCAAGAAGGACTTTAGCAGAAGCAACCACGAGCAGGGCTATTATGAGAAACGACGATCAGATGGGAGCTGACCTGAAGTGGCTGATACACCTCAGCTTGCGCCTCAGCTTACGCCACAGTTTCCAACCAGCATTCCAGCAGCTGGGATAGCGGTACGTACCTGAAGCAATCAATTTACTTGAACATTTTCCCTGTGTCGCGTCAAGCAATTGCGAACGCGCGCTGCTGCGGACCTCTATCGGCGTCACTCCTTGCTTTTCGTCATAGTCCCTACCTACTTGTCCTTATCACCGTTCCTGAACAGCCACTACCTCCCTGATATCTCCCGTACGCAGGCGAATTCTTTGGCAGCTGAGCCGTTGCTCACAATGGTTCGTCAATGCGATCGCAAATGTTCTGAGCTTCGCTAACTCCACCACAGCCGGCTTTCCAGGCGATCAACGTCGAACCGGAGGAGAACATTGACGATGAGATCGACACCACCCGCGAGCTTCATGTCAGGAAAATCCATCAGGATTTCTCTTCTCATAATAACTAATTGCAAAACTAGGTCGACGAAGCTCTGAAGCGCTTCCAGACAGCTCTAAAGCTTCACGCGCAAGGTCCCCGATTCTTCGACGAAGCCGCGGATGCCTACGACGATCTCTTCAAGTCAGAAATTTTCAAATACCCCGAGGCCGCTACCGAGTACGAACGAGCCGAACAGCACCCCGACCAGCTAATCACAGACGCCGCACTTGCCGGCAACCTGGACCTCCAAGTCGCCGAAGTCGATACCACTACAAGCAGTCTACCTCAGGCTTTCTTCCTCGCCTACAAGAATCGGGGCCAGTTCCTACTCGACAAAACCCGCCATGCTGCACGCGCAGATGGCGCTACCTACTTTGAAAACGACGATGCTATTCGAAACACGCGCAATGCCTTGACGGACTTCAACGCCGCTCTCGATCGCGACCCCTCTGATGCCGAACTCTGGAGACGTACTGCGCGCGTGGCAGCGTCGCTCAATAGTTCTAGGATCAGCAGATACTGCTTGGAGGCTGCAATCGAGCTCGACGACGACCCAACCGTCTTGGAAGTCGAGCCTCCATCCCTAGCGGAAGGTTTCGCAGGCCAACAATTGAAGGACCAGCTCAAAATATTGTCCGACGAGATTGCTCTATCCCATCCCATCATGGGGCCTTGGGTTAAAAGAAGCATGCCTGAATTTATCAAGCGTCACATTGACCCTATACCATTCCTCCCGAACCCGACCAAGGACCTCGAATCTGGACGTACAAATATCGTAGAAGTCGGAACAACTCGCATGACCCTTGCGCTACAAAATGCGTCATGGGTAGATCTGGGTATGGCGCTGGTACAATTCGTGCTTGAGAAGGGACAGATCAGTCGTGCGATAGTAATTGAGCTTCCAGAAACAGAAAATGACGAGGATGTCGTGATGGAGAGTCAGCCAGAGCAAGAAAGCCAGGTCACTGGTTCGGAAGTCAAAGAGGCGGAGGCTAAGGAAGGGTCCGCCGAGAACGAAAAAAAGTCCCAGGATACAGAAGGGGATAAGAAGACGGACGAGGAGAAGAAGGCAATTGAGACCGAAAACAACGATAAGACTGGGGACGGCAAGGAGCCTGCCCCGGAGGAGCCTCCAAAAGCCCCTGAACCCAGTCGAGAAACTCGCAAGGGTCGAAGCGCCTCGCAACCGACTAGAAAGCGGTCGCACTCAGCTGCTGGGATCCCCGAGAATCAGGAGGACGAGAGTCTGGTCGAGAAAAGAAGTAAACGCATCCGACGAAGAGAAACAGCTGCCGCTGAGGAGGTCGTGGACCCCACTGCTGTTCTTGCCTCTCAACTTGCTCCATATCAAGCCGCCGACCAAAACTTATTCCAGGCCACCAAGAACATGTTGGAAAACATTGGTGTGACGAATCAGAACACTCTCGATAGAATTAGCGAAGTGCTGGATTCCCTGGTCTCTGAGGATCGTGCAGCGTCTATGAAACACCAAGCCGCGGCGGACCTACGAAACGCTATTCTCTCCTTTAGCGAGGAGAACGCGAAAATTCTGCTCAATAAGCAGGCCCAAGCCTCATTGAGCTTGTCATCCTTCCTCGAGCACGCCAAAGGCGGATCTCAGAAGATGTCCGTCACACCGCTTTTCAAGGAGACGCAAGGCCTCACGGCATTCGCCAAGCGCGTCAACTCCTCATGGATGACTGCTCAAGAGGTCGCGTATGAGTGGGTCAAGACCATCTGCCCGAGCTATCTCCAAACCAAATGGTCAGATGCCATGAAGACGGCCGTCGTTCAGGTCATTAGCCGGTTCGATCAAGACATTCTTCAAGCTATCCACTACGACATGGAATATGCACATCCATCAAAGGGCAAGGAGGACGCGCTCGCCTTCACCAAGGACATTGTAGAGATGCTGTTCGAAATTCATCTCGATGTATACGAAAGGATCACAAATCCCAATAGCGTTGTGGACTACAGCATCCGTGTTGAGGCCAAAGGCCGTCTGGGTCGTTGGCTAGATATTGCGTCCGCCTTGCTGCGCGGAAGTCCCCAAGAAGGCAACGAAAAGCTGACTGCCCGGTTCCTCTGGGCTGCCATTTTCTCCACTACCTTGACTGAGAACGCTTCCCGAGAGTACATCCTCCAGTGTTGGACAAGTCTGCGAGATTTCCTCGCAGATGGACAGGTCGATCAGCTGTACCTGCCCAATAATCCTGTGATTCCGGAGATATCTGAAGCGGCGGCTGACAGAGAAATCTCAAAACTCACCACGATGGACTTCTTTTTGGGTCTTTTCCAGGACAACGTAAGCGATCCTGTTGCTGTCATCGACAACCTGGAGCCCGTCCTCAACCCTGGTTCGGTCTATGTGTTCCTTCCGCAAGAAGATACTGCCAACGGCGACGGCGCTGGCTCGGGCCGGTCTAAGCCTAGGAAGGTCCCAATTAAAAACTACGCTTCACAGAGCTTGCAAGATCTCTGGAGATTCTTGCTGGGCACTAGTACTGAGTTGCGATTGTTCCTCTGGTCTCGTCTCAGCGATGCATATGGCACAATCAAGTATTCGACGAAGCAATTCTCGTGTCAGCTCAGGGCTATCGAAATGCTCACCGCCGATCTCGAGAGTGACAGTTATCTCAAAAACGCACCGGAAACCAGGCCGCCATTGTTACTGAAGATGCTTAAGTCTCTCGATGATCTCCTCATCTCGGCGCTTTCACTGGCCTTGAATGACAGTTCTGCGTACGACATCGTCGACGAGGAACACCTCAGGACAGCATCTGCAGCTCTCGCAAAGCTCAGTTGCATGCTTCATACGTCGGCCATGCACGAAGACGAAATTCGCATTGGGATGAAACGGGTGCCTTCCAACAGCCCGTCGTTTCAAGCATTTCTCAATAAATTGCGGGAAATTCAAGTTCGTGTGTGGTGTCTCCAATACACGGTAATCAAGGTCGGTGTCAATCAGAACCGGACCATGTTTCCTCAGCCTGAAATGGACCTGGCCGACTACTTGTCTGCTATTCACCAAGTCCTTGGCTTGAGAAAATGTTGCAAGGCGTCCAACAAGATCTTCCTCAAGATGATGCGTGTTGAGCTTCTCAAGTTCAAGAACATTGAGAATTGGGAAGATTACCTGGGACAAGTCCTTTTTGACCTTCACGGCCTCAAGCTTGGCGTGGGCGTAGGAGAGGTTCAAGATCACGGCTGCCCGCCCGAGAAGCTCGAAAAGCGCAATGCAATGCAGCTAGTGGACAAGATCACGGTTCTCGCTAGGAGAATGCCTAGAAAGGACCTCCTCAAATCAGACCTCAAAACGACTATCGAGCACATGCAGGGGGCTATCGGCCAGACCAAGTCAACTCCTCAGATGATTCACAACCTCAGGAACTTTACCGAGTACCTCAAGCGACCAATCCATCCTTTACGGCTTTATCAAGCTCTCAATGGCGGTGTTCAATTGGATGTTGTTGCCGTAAACACTCCAGAGAGCGCTCTCGCCAAACATGGCTGGTTCTTCCTTCTTGGAATGATCGCCCTGACAAGGTTCAAACAAGTTGACCTAAGCAAGCGACAAACGCCTGGCGCCACTGATGACTTGCGGCTGGCGGCGACCTTCTTACGGCTGCAATTGCAGTTCACCCCGGACAAATGGGACGCGTGGTTCCGGTTGGCGGAGTGCTTCGACTACGAGCTCGACGAGGCCGTACTGTGGTCGGCTGATAAGATGAACAAGGAGCGCGGCGAACTGCTCAAATTTCAGCGAAACTCGATTCACTGCTATACGCTTGCCCTGTCCAACTCTTGGGAGGCAGACATCGACGACGAGGATGGAGACCCCCTATACGAGCTGTATCACAACTTTGCGATGCGCTTGTATGCCTCGAGTCGCGAACCCCTCAACATGGAGCCGTTCCAACATGCAGATCATGAACGGTTCTTCATTGAGAACATGGGCAATGGCACCTTTCAGAGGGTCCTCCACGATCAGATGCAGGATTACAAGGTGTGGAAGTATGCTGCTGGCTTGTTCAAGCGGGCCATGCGACGCAAGCCGCAGGATTGGAGGTAATTTGCTTACGAACTTAGCATTGTGTCAGGCTAACTTTGACCAGAAATCCATTCATGCTTACGAAGTGTCTCTGGAAGATGTATCAAAAGCCTGTCGATCAACTTACCGAAAAAGACCGCCAAACCCGTCCATCAGTTGAGTACCTGATTTCGGCCCATGAGCATGCCGTCGAAATCGTCGCCGCCGTGCCCAAGTCAAGGCATGGTGACCCTATTCTGGAGCCACACTACAAGATCGTCTCCGTTGTACATAAGCTTGTCATCAGAGGTGACCTCACCTGGCAGGAGGGTGCCGACATCTTGTCAAGACAGCCGTTTGGCATGGAGCTGGGCGACGACATCACTATGAACGATGTGGAAGATTGGGAGGAATACGTTATCAGAAATCTGCACCATCTTCGCGACAAGGACAAGTCGAACTGGCAGCATCGCATCATTATGCGTCACGCGCGTCTACTATTCGACGAAGATGGCGAGTCGCCCGAGCTAGTGCAAGCCAAGGCGGCATTCAACGTGCTCCGAGAGTCTATGTTCACGAAGACCATGGTCATGAACGTTTGGAAGTGCGATGCTGAACGCCCTGGACGGCACCACGTTTACACCGCTCAGTACGTCCGCTTCATGGTCAAACTTTTGGTGGTCATGAACGACAGGGTCAACCTGGAGATGGTTTTGCGACGTCTTCGCAAGAAGGGTGCCGACTTCTATCACTTCAGCGACTTGTGGCAGTACAGCTGCATGGCGTACCTGAGACTGCTGAGGCAAGGCTTCCACGTTTCTCCGACATTGGAGGACTCTTTCAAGTCGACTTCGATGGAGGAACTCGAAATCATGGCAGACCGCATCACGGAATGGGCGGGAGGTCCGTCTACCGACATTCCCGCCTTCAACTGCCTTAAGGAGACAATTGAGCTCAAGAAATTAAACGGCGGGCTCATGAAAGCGGGTGCTATCGACGATCTCATCAACGACTGTTACGCGATCATCTATCAGGAGATCGGACCAACTCTTCCTGGCCCCGAGCCTCACGAAGTCCTCGAGGCACGCGCCAGAGCCCGCGCCAGGGACGAAGCTGACGGCGGAAATGAATTAAAGCCAAGCAGTTCTCTCGGCAATTTGCTGAACCCCTCCGTAACCCAAGACTCCGGTATCAATGGCGATGCTGGCGACAAGGCTGCCGCACCTGAGGCCGCCCCCCGACGCCGTCTTGGTGTGCGCCGGCCCGACATCATTCGCAAGGCAGAGCAAGCGTTCGCACGGTTCGGCGAGACGCCCAAGTCAGCGGTCGCGCCGTCAAAATCCCGCGTCGGATCGGTGTCGAGCGGCAGACACGGCGGACAGACACCAACCGGAAATGTCGAGGAGGGCAGCGATGCAGAGGAGCAAGCTGAAGGCGCAGAGGAAGAGGAGCGCGAGGATGACGAAGACGTCGAGATGAAGGATGACACGGTGGTCGATGACGCAGAGGATGGCGAAGAGGGAAATATCCAGCATGAAGCCACAGCAGCGTCCAGTCCTCGGGGTAGTATCCACGACTCGGCTGATGAAAGTGAGCTCAGTGATGTTCCAGACGACTGGGATGAGGAGCCGCCCCCATCGATGCTGTTCCCGAATCTAAGGAGGAGCGGCGAGTCCAGCGGCGACGAGGTAGAAGACGAAGAGGAAGAGGAAGAGGACGAGGACGAGGACGAGGAAGGCGCGGATGATGAACAGGCTGAGGAGGAGGGTGCCGATGATGAGGAAGGCGAGGATGGTGAGGACGAGGCCGAAGAGGAAGATGAAGATGAGGCCGAGGGCGAGGAGCCAGGCGAGGAGACTTTGGCCGATGAGTAGAGCGTGTAGCTCAGAGCTAGTTGAACAATACCTGATTTGGCTTTTGATCACGTATAATGTTTATCACTATTGCCGTTGATACAGTGTCCTTTTATTATTCATTATCTTCGTTCCCCTCGGCCCCCTATTAATGTTCCTGTTTCTGCTTTTAGTTGATGTACCTTTTTACTAATATGATTGTTATTCAAGCAAGCGACGGATAAAAACAAAGCTTCCCACAACTCGAGCCCGACAGCCGCAAACACAGACAAAGCGCTCGACTTCCGTCATGATGTTCACTAGTAGATCGATCCTCCAGATACCACTCTCAAACAGCTTGCAGCCTGAACCTTGCTTCTCAAACGCTGCTTGATCCAGCTGACCGTGGGAACCATCGACCATCTGGACTAACTTCGTTGCCCTGTTGGTACTTGGTATACCTTTGCAGTCGTATTACAATGTCAAAATTATCTTGAAAACGGGTATAGTGTAGACAGCAGAAGTAGCTCCCACCTCCACTCAGGTCGGACATAACCGTCTGACAGCCCATGTTAAATACCACCGGTCGTTTGCGACGTGTTAATGGGGCTCAAACAGTTGTTGTGATGATGTCCGACTAAGAGTTGCCAACCTGCCAGGTCGACTTGGCAATCATATTGCCGACGCCACGAAGGATAGACAAGGCGCCAAGGCGGCAAGCCAACGATATAACCTCGAATAGGGCTTAGACTTTGCTTGGATGTCTAGATGGGTGCACCTATCTCCCCAATATAGAAGAGGCGTTGCTTGACGATCGAGCCAACTGTTCGAGCCAAGTCTTGTCCAGATCTGCATCCCCCAGCCCGTACCCCGCGCTTCCACAATATCACGACGACTAGTCCGCAGCTGTAACCCACGATCAGAGCCAGATCTCAGTACCCAGTTCATGCAGAGATGACAAGCACGGAAGGTAATATATCCCACAGCTATGGTATGTTCTCCACGAGGGGAAAAAAGGTTTGGGACAGACGTGTGGAGGGAGGGTCTCTCCCCGCAAAATCATCGTGGGGGAGTGGAGCCGAAACACACCTTATCCAGACTGCAGAGAAGCTGCTTAATCATTATTCTTTCTTGAACACCAAGAAGAGAGTAAGATGAACGTTCACAAGCAGCCATAGCTCGCTCGGAAAGGAACTTTGATCCGCTCATCCGAGTATTTGATCCTTCTCTGATTGATTTCGCATGCCGCCTGGGCGTATATTTCTGACGAGATTCCGCCAAGGGCTTGGTCTGGAGCCATCCGAAGGATTTGGGTGTTGTGGGGAAGAAACATGACACGAACTGCATCCCGTTGGCTCCTGAACTCTGATTGGGGTAAAAATGGGTATATACAGTAGTGGTTTTCATTGGCTGTACCCCGCATAGATGTGCGGTGCCCCCTTCTGGGGATTGGGGTCAAACTAATAGCGCCAAGAACGCTTTCCGGAATAATCCCTCGTCGTCGGCACACCACTTCCCCGAAGAGCAGCAGCCAGCTCGTGCGCCAAGATGCTGGGCTTGTCTTGGTGTTATCTCGAGGCCTTACAAAGGCTGGAAGCTTGATCCTCAAAGCAGCACAATCACCGGCGTCGCATTGCATTATGCCGATGCTTGTCTGGCGCCGCACGCGTCGGTATGTAGGTTCCGGCCCAATCGACGACAAATCCTCAGCCCATCACGAGCCTTCTTCGGGTTGATTTGCGCCGACAACGTACGGAGTTGGAAATGGGGCCAGAGCAAACTCTACACCGCTAACGTTGCATCCTACATTGACCGCGACCGCGGGGTGAGAAAACTCTGGGGCGACACGGGATAGGTAATCTGGAGTCTGGAGAAGACGGCGGAAAGTCCGCTCGTGGAATGTCGGAAGACACATCCTTTAAATGCGGACGCTGCCTTCTCCCCGGCTGCTGCTGATGTTACTCTTTCTCCCGGTCGCTCTCTTGACCTTTCGTCTCTAACATCGACAAGTCACCTTCTTTGCCCGATCAACCTTCGGAAGCACGCAAAGATGGCCAGAGCCAGCCAGGAAGCCGTCGAGGCCTCTCCTGAGATCCACCGCACCTCGGACGAGAAGCACACCGGTCAAGGTGCCCAGATCGAGCGCACGCTGTCCGGTGCTGATGCCAAAGTCGACCACATCAACTATGACCGTGTGGACAACGAAATCGCAAAGTATGCTGATGCCACAGGTCAAGTGGTCATCGCCGAGGAGGAGAACAAGCGCCTGAAGAAGCTCATCGACCGACGCGTCCTTCCCATCATGATCGTCACATACTTCCTTCAGGCGCTGGACAAGGGCACCATGTCCTTCAGCTCCATAATGGGAATCCGCAACGACATCCCGGTCCTGCAAGACAACCATTATGTGAGTCAACACGATGCTTAATATATTATGCCAGGTTACTGACAAGTGCGCAGTGGGGTTGGCTCACTACCTGTATCTACATTGCCATCCTCTTCGTCGAATTCCCCATCAACTGGTTGATCCAGCGCGTCCCAGTTGCCAAGTTCCTCAGCTTTAACATTCTGGCATGGAGTGTGATTCTATGCTGCCACGCCGCCTGCTTCAGCTTCCCTGCTCTCATTGCGTGCCGAACCCTTCTCGGTATCTTCGAGGCGGTCTGCCAACCCGCGTTCCTGGTCATGAGTTCCATCTGGTACAAGCGCGAGGAGCAGGCCCAGGTCGTCACCTACTGGTACATGATGAACGGCATGCAGCAAATCTGCGGTGGTCTTCTGGCCTATGCCTTCTCCCACATCGAGCACCCTAGCTTCAAGCCTGGCGGCACCGCTGCGATTCGCTCGTGGCAGGCCATTTTCATTACCTACGGTAGCGCTTCCTTCTTGTGGGGTCTGTACGTCCTCTGGACTTTGCCTGGTAAGCTTCACGTCAATGACAATTCAAACAGCCCTCAGGTGAGACTGACTCCCTTCAAGACAGCCCCATGCGCGCCAAGTGCTTCTCCGAGACCGACAAGAAGCTCATGGTCGAGCGTGTCCGATCCAACCAGACCGGTCTCCAGAACAAGAAGTTCCGTGCCTACCAGGTCAAGGAGGCTCTGCTCGACCCGCAGACCTACTGCTACATGCTCATTCAGATTTGCACAACCCTTCCCACTTCGGGTCTCGGTGCTTTCTACAACATCATCATCAGCGACCTAAAGTTCTCTCTGCTCGAGACTCAGCTTTTGGCCATGGTTCTCGGTGCCGTCATCATCTTCACTCTGATGACCTCCGCCTGGATGACCAAGAAGTGGAACCAAAACTTGATCACCATGGCCATTTTCTTGATCCCGTGAGTGTTTCTTACATCTGGAATTAGATGCATCTGGACTAACACCAGGCAGATCTTTCGTCGGAACAATTGTCATCATGACAGTCCCCAACACAAATAATGCAACCAAGGCCGGTCTCCTGATCAGCTACTGGATTGTTTTCACTTTCTGGGCTGCGCAGGGTCTCGGTATGTCCATGCTGACGCGCAACGTCGGAGGCCAGACCAAGAAGGCCGTCTGCATCACGATGAACTTCCTGGCCTGGTGCGGTGGTAATGCGGCAGGCCCTCAGGTGTTCTTCACCTGGGATGGACCTCGGTACCTCAAGGCCTTCACCATTCACTTGGTCTGCTACTCGGTCCTGGTCGGCGTTATCGTCTTCCTCCGCTGGAACCTGACGTGGCGCAACAAGAGGAAGGACAGGCAGCACGGCGTTGAGATTGACACGACTCATGGATTTGATGATTTGACGGACAAGGAGAACCCAAACTTCCGCTATGTCTACTAAGACTCCGAACGGAAGTGAATTGTATTTAATGCTTGATGACCCTGATTAGGCAATTAAGGAGACTTTGCTGAGACCATCAGAATGGCACACACAGCGAGCAAGACACCTGATTAGGCGAAATTATACCCCGAACCTGATGAAGAAAGTTGACTTCAGCGCACGAAGATTCTATGGTGACATTAAGACTGGCAAGTGCATTCACCAGCAGGAATAAGCCAGAAACAATGATGCCCGATGTTACCTTGAGGGATAGAGGCAACAACGAAGACACATTGTAGATATTGAAGCTTCATTATCCATCCGACACATGAATGTCTTCATCTGAGACGGTATGGCAGGGATTAGTATGTAGCTACCCACGGGCTTGCCCCTTTGTTATTAGGCGGCTAAGACTGCTAGCATAAGGTCAAAGCAGACAGGCATGCAGATCTGGGTTTTAATTGTAGCTGCTGCCATGTCACAAAAAAGAACAAGAAAGATAGCCCTAAATCCCACCTACGCTATGAAATGACCCAACCAGTGCCGGACATTCATGCCGCCGGCCACTTATTCTTCCTTTGTTTTCCCCTTCTCCTCTTTGGTGTGTTCTTATCTTATTTGCTGATCTCCATGGGAGTAGCTAGCAAGATATCGTGAAGTTTTGCTTTGGTGTTGTAGGTGAGATCTGCGCCACAGCTCTTGCAACCGCCACAGGGAACGGGAATGTCTGGGGCTCAGGGGTGATGTGTCCACTAAGGCTCTCCTGGTTTCAGGTACCTGAGGGATGGTCTGTGAGGCACTGACAAGCGAGCTTACATAAGGAACTGGCAAAGCTGGCACCTCGAGCACATGGCAAACCATTTCTTAGTTCGTAGTCTATACATATACAGTAGTTCATGAGGTCCACTTCCCATTGGAACTTGGTGATCGACCAAGCTGCGGCAGCTCCATTCACGTCAGTGTCTGGTTCTCATTGTTCCCATGCCACCCACTGTGGATCCACCACAGTAATATTGTTCCTGCCCAGCCCAGCCCAGCCCATCTCATTCAGGCAGGGATAGCAGTGGCACTGGACCTCACATAGCAGGTTTCCTGTTCATGGAATGACCTACCGTAGCCTGCCTGCCCTAGGTATCTAGCTGTCACAAGAGACGGGAGTCCAAGCTTACCACCTGCCCCAAGCAGTGCACCTCCATCAATTAACGCCGCACTCCCTCTACCACGCTCCCACGCCCATACCCGGCCAGGACAGGCCAGGCACTCACTCACTCAATCAATCGATCAATCATCCCTCGCCAATCTCAACTCGACTTGCGACTGCGCCCCCGCGCTCATCCCTCCATTCGAACTTGCGATCCCGACTGGAAGCTGTATTCCTACCGTGTGCGCATGCTCGAACCTCGATCCTCCTGCTCCTAACACCGTATCCAGTCGAGCCTCCTGCCCATCCAGCACTGCTGAAGCTTGACACGCAACACCGCCGCAATGGTTGCGCCGGCCGTGCCAGAGTCTGTCAACTATCGCTGCCTGCTTCAATCGACCTCTCCATTGCTGACTTTGCCTCCAGGCTCACGGAAGAGATTCTGTCTGAATCAATTGACGCCCGCACTGAATCCCTCATCTCCCTGCGCGAGCTTGGCCCCCCTGACCTCGTCCACCTTCTGAAGCAAGCTACAAGAAACCCCGGGAAGCAGGTATGCGATTCGAACTACCATCAAGCTCCAGATCAATCACTAACTGCTTCAACTCCAGCTCGGAGTTTACCACCATGTCACCGGTGTCGATGCCTCCTCTTCGGCCAGTCTTGCCGCCTACATCAATACTCTGACCTATCGCGAGCACGGGCAAGCCGCGCAAACAAAGATTTCCGAGGGACTGTACTGGTAAGACGCAGCGATGCCCATCGCGCGACACATTTGGGGCTAATCTGCTTGGTAGCTGTTACAATGCTTTCTCCCGACTCGATATGCGGGTGCACGTCACCATCCCCGGTACGGTCGAAAGCTATTGCGTGGACGAGCGGGGCGACAAGCGAAAGGCGACGGACGACCTCTGGCTCGAGACCTACCTCTGCAGCGTTCTGCGAGCCTACTCATACGCCGACGATGGAAGCGGAGAGACAATTCGCAAGATCATGGGCGTGCGTCGGTTTAACCCGGTCACCAACACTGAAACCGAACACCGTTTCCTCAACGCCGCCGAACAGCTCTTTTTCAGAGGTTCGTGACCACTTGAGAGGAAGCATCGCTGATGGAAGCTAACATAGTGACAGGCTGGCAGCTGGGTTCCGACTCTGTCGTTCAAGTGCCGAATAATGTCTCCAACCATCTGACCGCCGGCCTCCTGAAGTACTTCCAGACCACAGGACGCTACGCCTCTGGCATCAACCTATTCGAGAAGTTGAGGGACCAAAACATCGAAGTTTCCTCTCTCCTTGCCAAGGTCTTATTCATGGGCAACGAGGAAGTTGAGGGCGTCCGCGTGCTCCACCAAGCGCTGAAGGAGTCTCCCATGGACTATGTCATGCTCGACACCCAAGCTGAGTTCCTCTTGAAGAAGGCCCAGACCGCCGCAAACCCCGAACAAAAGGAGGAGAGGCTCCGTTTAGCCCTCGGCTGTGCTGATAGAAGCACCATCGCCGCTCCCAGCGAGTTTGGTACCTGGGCGAGACTGGCGCAAGTTTATGTTGCGATGGAAGACTGGGAGAACGCCCTGACCATTCTCAACTCCTGTCCGATGTTCACATACCAGGACAAGGACGCGCCGCAGATGCCCGAGCCCAAGGACGTCAACCTCCCAACTCTCCCCGAAACGCGCCTCGACGAGATCGATAGTGAACCCGAGTCCAGATACTCTGAGCAGGTCGATGCTAGTCTTTTGAACCTCCGGGCTGCGGTCTACAAGGGCACCTTCAAGCAAGCCTACAGCATCCTCACTGAGATGACGGCCAAGATTGGCTGGGATCAGCTTCTGAAGATTCGGAGCACTGTTTTCGTTATGGAGGATGAGTATCGTTCCGAGAAGCATGAGCCCCAGCCACCACGCAACCCGAGCACCGATGGACTTCGCGGCACACCAGACCTCACAACCAACGGCGATCAGTCAGACTCTGACTCGGATGAAGACGAAAAGGAGGACAAGGAAGAAAAGGATGAGACTAAGCCCGACACCGAATCAACAGCGGAGACTCTGGCCGCAAATGGAGAGACCGAAGAGGCAGTCGAGAAGCCTACCCA
This sequence comes from Colletotrichum sansevieriae, assembly GCA_026260285.1. Classification (NCBI taxonomy): domain Eukaryota; kingdom Fungi; phylum Ascomycota; class Sordariomycetes; order Glomerellales; family Glomerellaceae; genus Colletotrichum; species Colletotrichum sansevieriae. The sequence continues at coordinate 52,437 of JAOQIF010000236.1, read as the reverse complement.
CGCAATAGATCCGGGCGAGCTGAAGGGAGACGCCGAAAACGTAAGCAGATCGATCCATGTATGGTAGCTGGAAGTCGCTAACATTGGTACAGGGCGCTCAAGACGACGACCACCTGTCCAAGCTGAACAACAAGCGTTTGTGTGAGCGCTGGCTGGATAGCTTGTTCATGGTCTTGTACGAAGACCTGCGCGTGTACACCATTTGGCGTACTCAGATGGCCCAGTACCGAGCACAGTCGATGCAGTACAAGAAGTCGGCCGAGGAGTGGGAGATCCTTGGCTCGCTGGCCGAGAGATTACAACATACGGATGAGGCTTTAGAGGCATACAGAGCCTGTCTAGCTTCGAGATTCAGCCCCAAGGCCTTGACCGGGATTCTCCGCGTGTTTGAACAAAACAAGAGCACCCGCGAGACGGTCGCGTCAGTGATCCGTCTCGTTACCTGGCAGTACAGGTGGTACTCCGAGTTTTCCCCTGAGCTTCTCCACACGATTCGGACGCTCATCGAGGATGAGGGCGCTGTCAAGGTCAGGAGCATCATTCAGGCCACGAGCCTGCCGCAGAATGTCCTCGATCTCACACACCATTACGCTGCCCTTTGCGCTACTTTCCGCAGCAGCGGCACTGACGGTTAGATGCTAATCCGTCAAGGAAGGAAGAACCCAAGGAAGGAAGAACCCGGTAATGGGAATGACATTTTGCCGATGATGATTTGGAGGGGATTTGTGCTTCAGTGTCTTGGTGTCTGTGACGATCGATACTCATATGAGGCTTTCCTACCCTCCAGCGTGCATCTCTGCAATTACATCGCTGTGTCGGATTTTCCAAAAAGCATGAGCTGCTGCCATTTGGGCCTCAGGATTATAATACAGAGTCAAATGATACCTTGTTTCCGTCGACAGGATTGTCCCAATAGCCAAGTGTTCAACAAACATCCGGGTATTATCCCATCGCCTGCTGAATGACTGCAGTACATTAATGTGCGGGGAAACAGCCAATAGGGCAATATTTACCCAGTGTTTTTGCCTAATGATAACAATAGATATTCGGTACCTCTATTTACTATATATTTTAGGTATAAAAGTTATACCAGCAATCTCCCGCGGTATATAGAGCAACGTCACACTTAACGCAGCCCGACCTCGACTGCTTGCGCCGTATACGGCGATTGAGGCTATTCCCAGATACCTCGCCTAGGGGCGCCCGGCGCCGTATAATTAATACTTTACTACAGGCTACGGATCTCTAGGTCCCGGCGCGGGATATCAAGAGGGAGGAAGCGGCCGGGCACGCCGGGCTCGACCTCCGGGGGTTCTCGGGGCCGAACAGTAGCGTTATCGCATTATTCCGGCGCATACTGATCTATACACGCAGCAGAGAGGTCTTCGGGCAGTAATGCCATAATATATAACTTTGCTAACCCCGTAGAGGCGTTAGAATCGTTAGACTCCATCAGAACATAGCTATAAATGATAGTTTGGGCGAAAATATAGGGGTAAATGATATAGCTTCAATGTATCAATCGCGTGAGGGGGAACAGTGGGGCGGATTTGTGGATACAATGTAGTGCAGTCATTCAGCAGGCGATGGGATAGTCGTGTGCCCACACACCTGTGACAGCCACCGAAGGGACCGAGAGCACACGGAGCACCACCGGCTCCGAGCCGCTCACTGAACCTGGCTAGCTGCCTGCCCGATGATGCGCAGCCCTACCGCTCGGGTGCCTCACTTTTTTGGGGGGGTTCAGGAACGGCTGATATCACTCCTACGTCAAAGTTTCAATTTGCCATGGACGCTTTGAGGGTTTTTGGGTCCTTTGGGGGTCTTTGGGGGCCTTGTGGCGGCGAGGCGGCGTTGGCCCCTTTCGATCAGTGTCGATGAGATAAGTCCTTCCCCACCAAGCACCACAAAATGGCGGGTAGTGAAATCATCATACAGCGACCGGGTAAGATCATCGAGATGACGTCGACAGCTCGATTTCAGATGGGCAAACCTCAATAGCAATACATAAACTGATGAATCCAAGCAGACAGTAAGTGTGGTTTGGATGAGTGTCAATCGATCAATCAACAATCAATTCAATTTATTAAACCCAACAACGAGGCGAAAATCGCATTCTACCTCTCTCGGAACCACTTATACACATTCGTCAACCCTTCCACCATACCACACCACACAAAACAAGATGGCGCCTTCTAAGGATCAGCTCAACGAGATCGCCGCTCAGGCTCAGCTCGATATGAACACCTACCAGTCCAAGACCGGTGAGGCCCGCGCAACGGGCAACGACGACGCCGGCGTATCCTCCGTCACCGAGCGCCAGTTCCCCGGCGCCTCCGTCAGCGTCCAGGGCGATCCCACCAACAACGTCAGCTACAGGCCCGAGCAACCCTCCAAGAACCCCGCCGAGAACGATGACGACGTCGTTCCCGCGAAGAAGATTTCGTCCCTCGGCACCCAGGACCAGAAGGACGACATCTTGTTGCAGGGCGAGGGCGCCGTGCGAAACAACGTCGGCACCAAGCCCCCGGGCCCCGGCGGCCAGAAGTTTCCCGGCTCGGACTACTACAAGCCTGAGTCGGTGCCGGACAGCATTTCTGCAGAAGGTTACGTTGCGCCCGAGAGCGTGACGCAGACCTCTGCGGAGGCTGAGAACCCTGATAAGTTTGGCACCAGGTAGATTTGGCAAGACGTTGGAAAAAGGGCGGTTAGCGATACCAAGCATTGTATGATTAATATGATCATAATGTACAACATAATCAATGACTCAAATGGTTGTGTCTTCAAACAGTTACTGATCAAAGAGCGTGAATAGTGATAAGTAGATCTGTGTCACGATTCTAAAGCATCGTATATCGTGTAGCATACGATGCCAGTACATCATGGCTAGGTGTATTTACACAAGTCTACATTCGTTCGTTTTACCTCATGAAGCACGTGCAGACGCCATTTTCTAGATCACAAGTATTCAGTGCTAAGAAACATTATCATGATGTCCAACATCATATAATCGTGGTCGGGGTGGTTTTATGCTACTTCAACTACGTATTCAGATATATTTAAGCTGAGAGCAGACACACAGTAGGAAGGCGCTGTGCCGGTCACGGATGCATGATGGTCAAAAACGATCTAGCCGTACATGAAGAAGGTAGATGGCTTGTTTTTTCGCTGGCAGGCTAGTTTGGGAACTGAGGTGAGTGGAGAGGGGATCGGGAACCTATCGCCATTGCTAAATACTTCAGGAGAGCTCCTATCTTCATGTTTTCGAGCTGAAAGCCTGCTGTGGATCGCCATGTAATAAACAATGAAGAAGACGTACAACAAAAGCCTTGAATGTAGCCTCTCCAAAAATGCGACAGAGAAAAAAAAAAGGTCATGTACATCAAAAAATTCTAGCAATTTTTGCTACTCTGGGATTCTACAGATCTACGAGATGATGCCGAGAAAGAAAAGAAAACAAAAGAAAAAGGCCCAACATCCCAACGCCACGCTTTCTAAGTATCCCAACGCTCTCATCGAGGACCTAAGCCTCACGTGGCAGGCTGATAAACGTCAGCCACGAATCGATCGCCCAACGCTTCCCTGGCATCATGCCCCAACACCTCGCTCAAGTTACTCAAGAAATCATCAACAGCCCTCGGCCTCGCGCAGGCAAACACCAACGCCCCGTCCTCAACGCTCTTCTTCAGTTTTTCTCTCACGCCCGGCTCGAGCATCGCATCCTGCGCGCGTTTCTTCTCCCTATTGCTTCCTGTGAGACTCAATACATCCAGCAACCCCCTACTATCGGCCTCTTGCACAGCCTCACGAACGAGTGTCTCGTCGGACGCCTTGAAGCCCGCAAAGAGGCTAATGGAAGGGCGTAGCATGGTCTCGGACGAAGACCTTGCTTGCTGTTGGAGACGGTTCTGCAGCAGCCCTCGCACAGGGGCCATGCCGGACCCCGTCGTGAAGATGATCATCGGCTTGTCCTTGTTCTGGGCAATGTCCTCCAAGTGAGCGGACGGGCGAATCTTGCAGGTCAGTGCCCCAAACTCCTCAAAGCAATTGAGATACCTGTCCGAGAATCTCCCGTTGTCGTGATGTTGGACCAATAAGTCCAGAGTATTCCCATCCGCATGCTTAGTGCGTGACCCGTCAGAAGCAATCGAGTATTCTCTCGGCTGGGTGGTCGGCATCGCGTTGCAGAGAACATCAAGCGGAACCGTCTGCCTCCAATAGGAAGGCATCAGGTGCACCGCGTCCTCAATGGGAATCTTCGTCAAGCTCTCGTGTCGCGAGAACGAAAGACCCTCTGCCCAAGTCGCAGACTTGAAGGGTTGCTCCAGGTCTGCAAAGCGCCGCAAGAAGTCGCCCACCGTAGGTTCCCCCGGGAGATTCAAAAGCTCGTCTTCCCGCAAGCCGAGCGTTTCAAGCACGCGAGAGACCTTGTTCATGGAATTCGGCGGAAGAATCCACAAACTGCCCATGGTAGGGTACTCGCGGCCTTCCAGGTCTAGAGTTACCCTCTTCATACCATCCGCAGCAGCGCCCATGACGGGTTTGCCGACAACCTTCGCCTGGAACCACGGTCTGGTGTCAAAAGGCCTCACCGGCCGAACGACCCGCTGCGCCTCAACCGTCTCCGAGACCTCCGGGCTGGCTTTCTGCAGCGCCGCAAGGCACTGATCGAAGAACTGCCCAAGAACAGACCACGGCGGGTTCTCAGCGCCGGTGTCGGCCTCACGCATGCCAATGAGCCTCTGGGCATCGCCCTTGCTCAGCAACTCTTCGAGGTCCATGGCAGCCTGGTTGTAGGTATCAGGGTATTCCAGCGAGCCGTTTGCAAAGATGGCATACCGACAGGACAAGCCTCGATTCCTCACAAGCGTATCCGCGAAAGCTTTGCCGTTCTGCGGTATCTCTCCTCGACCGGTGGTACTAGCTACGATGATGAGCACGTCGTCGGCCTCAATCGTAGAGACAGGAAGAGCGTTGAGCGTGCACGGGGCGATGACGGTGCCTAGCTTCGGGTTGACCTCACACGCATGCTGCAGCTGCGCACACAGCCTCTTGCATAGCTTGATCGCGAGGTTGCCTGAGCTGCAGAATCCGATGTAGATCCTGCGCCCGGGCCCCCGTGGTGTCAACGGCGTCAGGGGCGTGAGAGGTCTGACGGGCGGGGGCACGGGCAAGAAAGCTGAACCGAAAGGGGATACAGGCGTTGCGGGCCTGGTGAGGGCGATGGATGGCACCGGAATCGAGATGTTGAGCTTCGCGTCCGACAGTCGTGTGCGGAGCGACCGCCGTTCTCGACGCCAGGCCTTGATGGGATCCTGCGCGTGGCGACAGATCAGAGGCTTTGGTTGGTAGTTTGGTGAACCCCCACGATGCCAGAGAGGGATGATGGAGCCTTGGGGAGGAGAAATCCAGTATGGGTCTGACGGGAGGCGGAAACCGTTGTTCATGAGGTGCTCGTCGTCGAACTGGGCGAACTGCTCTGCTGCGCCGAGGGAATCTGACATCCTCACGCCTGCCTGGGCGAAGGACCAGTATGTGGCGTAGTTGAGCTCGAGCTGTGCGCGAGACTGCATCGAGCTGTAAGCAAGTTTCCTGCAACTTTCGAAGAAGTGTCCTTACCAGCACAGCCAGACGCTCATAGTCTGGTAAATCGTCTACGTCTCCGTCTACCAAGCCGATTGCCTTGGCGACCTGCGGGAGAGCGCTGTATCGGAATGAATCCGCAAGATTGCGAACGCCAACCTCGGCGTCCATGAACCTGCGTAGGTGTTAGTCGACGCTTGAGGCAGGAAAACACCAAACTCACCACCCGACGAAGGGCGCCGCCGTGTATTGGACACCGCCAATGCTGAAGCCAAGACGGCTCAGTGCCGGCGCGGGAACCCAACGCAGGCCAAGGGTTTCGAGTTCTGGATGCTTTGGATGACGGATGTGCACCAACGGGAAGGCATCTTTGGGGAGCTCGGTGATGACGGGCTCTTCTCCTTCTGCCATTGTGACGAGGGGTAAGAGGTCCCATTGTGATCGAAACCGGGGCGGTGTCCAGCCGAGCTCGATGATGGCGTTGGTCAGTTCGACGTTGGCAGGATCTCCGAGGATCTCGCCATTGGATTGTTGATACTGTGCCGTGTTAGTCCTGCGATCTCATACTCGAAGAAAACAACATACTCCTGCGAAAGACAATAGCTGCGAGTTCCAGATCATAGGGCCACGGCCATTGATGTCCCTGGGAGGAAAGACGAAGACTAAAGGCAACTTAGTTAGTTTCTTGAAAGTAAACTAGGTGAGGCAACTTACCTGTGGGATTGATTTCACCCGAGTTGTAGGCGACCTTTAGATTTTCAATCAAGGTCTCGGCCATCTTCTTGCTTGTCCGGACATGTCTCAAGTCGCAGAGCCTAGTAAAGTAAGCCTGCGTCGTTCAACTTCAACCGGGTCACGCGAACCTTAAGTTGCTAAACTCCGATCTCATGATGCACTTTCGAGCGTGCTTCCACGCTGTCCGTAACCCAAACTCGAGCTCTTCAAATGTTTGAGTCCACAAACCACCAACGAGGCCTTCCGCGGTCACCGGTGATGCCTCCGATCCGTGGCCTGATGCCGTCGTAAACTTCCCCTCGGTCGACTTTTGCTGAATTTCCTGAAGAACTTCATGTGCGCGGTGATGGAGTTGCTCCATTGTAACAAGTCCATCCTTGTACATCTGCTGCAGGAAGTCGAGGGCATCTTCGCGGACTTGGGCGTAGCACTGATTTCTACCAACACGGTCCTCGTCCAAGTGCGTCATCCGACCGGACTGACAAAAGTTCGTCGTGCAGCCAGTAGAAGATAGAGACGGGTATTGTTCGCGGATGTTGGCAAACTCTTGCTCCGCCGAGATCGGCCGCGGCGGCACCGCGAGGGTGCTCTGCAGAAAGGGACAAGCCATGTCGCTGGTGATTGATTAGCGGCAGGGGTGGAAGAACATTGACGGCAATTCAGATGTAAAGTTTCCCCAGAGTTGAACGAGTCCCCCGGATTTGACGTATGATATATATTAACTTGTGGGAAGAGTTGGTTGGCTTTGCGTAAGGAGACTGACTAGTCAGAGTGGAGCTCTCGATGAAAATTGGCGATGGCGGCATCAAGCGAATGACCAAGTTGAACGCCACTGAAGATATCTTGACTACTCAGACTGGAGTTCGGAAGAAAAAGAGGGGACGAAGTCTGACTTTATACGGAAAGAAAGATGCGGCCAACACCAAGCTGAACAGTTGAGACGACAAAACAGCTGGTCGTCTCGAGCTGCCACAGCGGTGACATCCATCTTCGGCCGACATCACCGTCTGATATTGGACACACCCGTTTCCTTTCAAGCCACTGAGCCCCTTTCCAACCTGCAGGTATTGCCGTCAATCAACCTCGTGCTCAGCGTTGCACATCGAGCAATGGCGGCTAGATTGGGCAGCACAAACTTGTCTCAGGCATCCGGGGCGAACTGCTGCTGAAAAGCCTCAACAACTGCAAGGGGTCTTTTGAGAAATGCTGGCCCGCCCCGTCTAGTCAGAGACCTCCACTGCAAGCCACCGCAAAGGACGATAACCCCTCCATCACGAATCCTCGAGAGTGTCAGGATGGACTCGAGAGTGGGGGATGACGCCCGAGAAGCGTCCTAGCGCTGCCACGCGATGTCTGTTCTGGGGACGTCCTCGGGACCGATGTCGATAGCTGACCGACCGAACTCTTTGAGACTGAGCTTCGTTCAATTTCTTATGCACGTTCAACGCCCGACTTCTTCGGACAAAGGCTTTATTCTGTCTGCTTACGAAACGGACTCCAACCGTTCCGGGTTCGTTGCGCAAGCCAAGGCCCATACTGCAGAAACTTCGACCATGATGTGATCTTTAGAGAAATGCACCTCCTCAATAGGGGGATGAGAAGACAGTTCAAATTAGCCAACGGATGCGACTTGGGGCTGACTTGAGCTGAGTTCTGGTGTCTGCACTTTGTTGTCATTAGGCCGCGAAACGCTTTGGGAAGATTCTGCGGGCCACGTTCAGCTGCATCAGGCCGACCACCGGTCAACACAAGAAAAAGGTCGATGGCGGCATGGAATGCGAATGATCCTCGCCGCCGAGCTGTCTTGTCATACGGACTAATTCGTCGCCTTTCCCCGGCGGAGAGTTTCTTGCGCACGCAACTCGCGTGGGAAAAGCCAGCGCCATCACTGCGTCCAAGGCGAAGCTACCGTCTCGTCAGACTTGCTTGTGATGCCATTGTCAGTTGTGTCGTTGGAACTAGCGATTTCAGTGCGACGGAAGGTTTCCAGAAAACCATTCTATGGCCATGTGCCCAGCCTTGGCAGCGGCGTGGTCTACTGATGCTAACTTCCCGGCAACCACGAGGAGGTAACGGTACACAGAGACCAAAAGACGCTGATCTAGAAGCCGGGACGGAACAAGAAACAAATAATGATCTCACCTTGTTTGCAACTTGACCCGAACGGCTAGGCATGCAGCCCATGTCTCAATGGAGGTGTCCAGCTTGAATCGCTAGGCAGTCGCCTCAATATTCAATAGCACAACTAACAGATCCACATGGCTTATAAACCGAATCGAGGGTTGTTTCGTGCGATCTGGCATGTGCTCCGGAAAACATGGTTCGACGGACTTGTTCGGTCGCGAAGATCTTCTCCCCTTGACAGAATGGTGGCGTGAAACCCGGTCGAAGTGTCAGGGCGGAGGCACTGCACACTCGAAGCCGCCCGGATCAGATCTGCAGTACCGAATTTGACAACGGACCCGGTCCGTGGCAGCTCAGACAGCCGGCCATGCAGGCGTCTTTCCAATCCATCGACTGTAGGTGCCCAGTCCCTCTGCGCCTCACACGGGGGACCATTGTTGACCATGTGTGCATCCTGTAGTCCTGAGTCAAAGAGTTCCCGAAATTTTGGCAAGCCACAGCTCCAGCCACCACAGTCTCGATATTGTAAGTGACCGCATCGCCACATCTTCCGCGATGTTGTGATTCCCAAGGTCGCTATTATACCATCACTGATGTTGGTGCTTTCCAGGGCACGGTGCATCTGGCTCCATTGATGAGAGAAGCGATGGCCGTCATCAACAATGACAGGTGATAACTCAACTTCAAGGCATCGCCTCTTTGACGAGATCATTCTCACTGCGACACGAAATCACTTCTTGGGTCTCACCTGCCTCTGAATATCTTCTGAATGTCTGTCTATGAACTATAGAAAGTTTACCTTCCTCTACGATACTCATGAGCTGCTCTACTCCAGCTCGATAGTACCTGGAGGCTTGGAGTGAAAGTTTACCTTCCTCTACGATACTCATGAGCTGCTCTACTCCAGCTCGATAGTACCTGGAGGCTTGGAGGTGGTGTCATAAGTTACACGGGCGACTCCGTCCACGCGGTTCACGATTTCCCTGCTTATCTTGCGAAGTAAATTCCAGTCGAACGGGTACGGTTCCGCACTCATAAAGTCAGCGCTTGTAATAGCACGGAGGATCACGATATAGCCGTAAACTCGCGCGTCTCCTTGTACTCCTACGGCGCGGCTCGTATCAAGAGCTGCGTACGCCTGAGACATCTCGTCGTAAATGCCAGCCTCCTTGATCATGGAGATGAAGATGTGGTCGGCAGCACGCACTAGCTCGACTCTGGATGGAGTTACTTCTCCCAGCACCCGGATACCGATCCCGGGTCCTGGAAACGGATGTCGCATGATGAGATCGCGGTGAATTCCAAGTTGGCGTCCGAACTCGCGGACCTCGTCTGGATCGGTGTTAGCAAAGCTATTCTCAACGGCTTCTCTTGAAACATCGTAGTGACGGGTTAAGCCAGTGTATCTCTCTGAAGAGTTACACGTGCTTCCGAATTCAACATGATAGATTGGATGAGACTTCAATGCATAACGAGGAAATTTGTCTTACCTTTGAAGAGCTCGCGTAGGGGCTCAATCAGTTGTAGTCCTTGGCCCTGAGACATCTAAAGCGAAAGGGTCAGCGTTTATATGTTTCAAAAGGTGGAATCGTGGTAGCCTTGAACATAGGGGAACGGCGAAGGCGCGTATCCTAAAGAGCCTAGGGATATCTTGACTTACACGAGCGGGCAGACCGCCAACATTGTGATGGCTCTTGATGGTGGCCGACGGGCCCTTCCAGCTCAAAGACTCGATGACGTCGGTGTAGAGTGTTCTATTTGCGGGTTAGTGAGAAGTTTCGATGAAGATGTTACTGTAGTCGCTATTCTGTGGTTTCCTCCGGTGGGCGCCGAGTCCGGCCCCACAATTGACCGGTCGAGGCCGGTAATTGCCCCTCTCAGGGATGATCTGACCGCGGACAGAGACCCATCGAATGAAAGGAACGACAGAGAAAAGCAAAGCTGCGGTTGGTAGCAGCCGTTCCGTTGGAAGTGTTGAATAGAGGTGTTGGCTGGAACCACGCAATACGGCACCCAAGCACTACACGAAGATCATGACTTACCCTTGCAAAAACCACTCCACCTTGCCAGCGTTCGGGGTATTCTCAGCCTCCTTTTCGATGCGGATGGCCTCCTGCTCGAAGAGATCGATGAAAGATTCACCAATAATCTAGCCATGGTCAGTTGGACATACCCAGAAACCATTCGAATCCTTGCAACCCACCTTTCTCTTCTTCTCAGGCTCGACCACACCCTTGAGCCTACCGAGGAACAGCTCAGCGCCGTCAACAACTGTCAAGTTGATACCAAGGTGCTCCTTGAGAGTCGCCTTCACCTCCTGGCATTCGTTAAATCGCATCAAGCCCTGGTCGACGAGCACCGCGTGGAAGCGATCGCCTGTAAGCGTTGTCAGCCAGCTGATCTGGACAACCACACAAATTGGTCACTCAATACCAATGGCCTCAGTCATCAACTTGGCGGCGACGGTAGAATCCACACCGCCTGAGACGGCACCAATGACCTGAGCTTTGTCTCCGACGAGCTTGCGGATGCGGGCAATCTCCTGGGTAATGAAGTTGGTCATCTTCCAGTGCTGGCGAGCCCCGCAGATGCCGACGGCAAAGTTTCTGAGGATCTCGGTGCCCTGGACGCTGTGGGAGATCTCGGGGTGGAATTGGATACCTGCGGAGGTTCAGTCAGAAGAAAGCGCATAACAAGAGGGGTAGACACCAACCGAAGATCTTCTTCTCCTTGTGAGCGATGCCGGCGTACTCGGAGTTGTCGGTTTGAGCAATGGTGACGAATCCCTCGGGCAACTGAACCAGCTTGTCGAAGTGGCTCATGAAGACTATGCTGCTGGTGAGCCCTGGTCAAGTTGCTACCGTGCCTCGCATCCTCACCTTCGGTAGTTTCGCCGCCCAAGTCCGCGAAAAGGCGATCGACGTGGTCGGCGCCGCCAACCTTGACGATGTTGACAGCTTTGGAGGAGAAGAATGTCAGCGCCAAAGCATTCTACCACGACAAATGTGGCAACTCACTTGCGGCACCGTACTCCCTGGCGTCTCCCCGCTTGACATTGTTAGCGTTGCTGAGCCACGCGAGCTCCTGGCAGCCATAGCAGATTCCCCTGAAAAGTCGTCAGCGCTTTTCCATCGCCAAAAAGACACACGGTACCTACAGGATGGGGACTCCAAGGTCGAAGACGGCGGGGTCGACGTCTGAAGAGGTCAGCGCGAGATCCATCGCTGATTGAGATGAGTCGTCTTACGAGGAGCCCCATCGTCGTAGACGGAGGAGGGACCACCCGAGAAGATGATACCGACGGGCTTGAACTTCAGATCGGCAATCTTGATGTTGCAAGGGAGCATCTCCGCGTAGACGTTCAAAGATCGGAGACGTCGAAGAACTGCGGCTTGTTAGTGCTTGAATCGAAGTCTCGCTGATACGGGTGTGCTTGCTCAAGTGGCTGGTCTGCGATCCGAAGTCCAAGATCAGGACCCTGTGGTTTCGATGTTAGACTCCCAGTTGCTGGTTAGACTCTCAGTTGTGCAAACCGCGCTTGGAAAGCGCCATCGCCAGAGCGGCTATACATACGTCTGTGGCAGAGTCAGTCAGATAAGTATTCCACGAAAATAAGTATTTAAATGACCCGCGTCAACGCCAAAACCTTCGCGAACCAAAGGTAGTAGCCGAACACCTTCAATGCTCCTTCAGGAGACTATACGAATGGTCTACTATTGAGAGACATCCCTAGCGCGGCGAAGTTTCCCCAACCAGGTGATGCTATTACAGAAATCCCGGGGCCTCATCGCAGTAGAAGAAGCCTCTCACACCTCCTGAGAGCCCTTGGTCAGCGTGCCTTGGCGTATAAGCGCTTCTGCGTCCGAGTATGGCACGCGAGAGGCTTCCACGCCATACAAGAGCTCTTCGCGCCGTGCGGAAACCGCTCGCGACAAATCACAGCCTTGTGGCCATCTCAGGGCTACCAAGTGTCCAACAGCGCATAGACTTCTTTTACAGCGCAGATAACACCCAAGCAGTTGGACTCCCATGTAGGTATTGCCAATCGTAGACTCGTGGCTCGGGTGGGCATCATGCGCCCGAAGGACGTCGAATAGACGGGTACACGAAGGCAATATTCGTAGAAAAATTCGTACGTACATCGAAGAGGTTGTGCGGCGCCTCCGCCTGGTCGATGTCGCCCATTTCGAAAGATCGGGGTGGGTTGTCGGCTTAGGAAGTAGCGATGCGACACGAGGTCTTGGTACAAGGTTAGTCACGGAAAACTAGAGTTTCACAACGCGAGATAGACAGAAGACATACAATACTTAAAAGGCGAAGACGATCTGCAATCCAAGAAAGATACCTAGAGGGCGAACCTGCCGTGCAAGGTCGAAGAAGGACGCAGTGTGATTCATTTCGTGACACCCCGCCAAAAGATGCCCCTCCAAAATTTTCTTATCGGTAATCGGGCTGTTATCGGCGCGGTACGTACTTTTAGTTGAGCGGACCCCTTCCGGTCAAGGTGTGAGGTATCCCAGGGCCGACATTCTCATCTCAATATCTGGGTTTCTTTCAATGCAAGAAAAGAATTCTCGTCACCTTCTGGCAGGCTGGAATCGCAATTGAATTGAGTACTTTTGCGCAAGCAAGAAAACCAGGCGTTTTACTCAATTGAGCAGATGTGAGCCTCACTTCGTGTGAGGATTCCGAGGAGTTCCAAGTAGACAGTGAAGCGACTTTTGCGTAGTTGACAGCCACAGTATTATCAATAAAACCTTCATCTTGATATAAAAATGTCCAAGCCTTGATAAAAATTACTAGGTATCAAAAACATGAGTGTAAGAAACATCGAGGCATCTTAATAACATAAGGTAATGAAGATTCCAGGTGGAGCAAGGGACCCTGAGACCCTGCAGTGACGCCAAGCGGCTACCTATGAGGTCATTATTGAGAATTGGGGGAACCAGAAGTCTGGCCGGTAGCCGCCAACCAGTCTCAGAGACATCTCGAATTTTCAATTCTTAATGCACACTTGCCATATCTTATAGACGTCGCTAGGTAAAATGTACGAAATTTACGCGGTGAGTGATACTCCGCGCCTCTACTTTCCAAACCACTGGAAGACCGCAAAACTCACGATCTTAGGCGGGCGCTGCTGCAGCTTTCACGGTAGACTGCCTGGTCTATCCACTCGACACACTGAAGACGCGATATCAAAGCCAAGACTTTCTCAAAACCTATGCATCTTCGCCAGGAAGCAAGGCGCCGCTCTTCCGCGGCCTCTACCAAGGCATCGGCAGCGTCGTCCTCGCAACACTGCCAGCTGGTAAGTCGATTCTCAGATCATCAAGTCCAATCACCGAAGCAAGCTGATCACGTCTGGGTCCTCTGAAGCTGGCATCTTCTTCGCAACATACGAGAGCATGAAGAAGACGATATCAAATGCGGGTCCAATCCCGCAGCCCTTCGTCCACGCATCAGCGTCCGCAGTCGCAGAGATGGGCTCATGCCTAGTCCTCGCACCGGCAGAAGTAATCAAGCAGAACGCCCAGATGCTGCGCCGACAGGACTCGGGGAAATCCGCCAACCGCTCGACTTCCCTCAAGGCATTCCGCCAAGTCGCCGGTTCCGGGGCACCGAGGAGGCTATTCTCGGGTTATACGGCGCTGGTCGCGCGCAATCTGCCCTTCACAGCAATACAGTTTCCCATCTTCGAATACGTGCGCACTACGGTCTGGGAATCGAGGACACGAGGAAAGGAAGCAGGTGAGGAGGAGCAGGGTCTTTTGGAAACAGCGGTAGTCACGGGCGCGAGTGGCGGAGGAGCCGGGGCGTTCGCGGCGTGGATAACGACGCCGAGCGACGTCGTCAAGACGCGAATGATGTTGAGTGCTGCTGGCGGCGACGATGAGACGGCTTCGCGGCACCAGGCGGGCGAATCAAGGCGGGCAGAACAGCGGAAGGGGAGCTTGGAGGTGACGCGCGATGTCTACCGGCAAAACGGCGTTCGCGGGCTCTTCCGTGGAGGATTGTTGCGGGCGGCGTGGACGGCGCTCGGCAGCGGGCTCTATCTCGGGACGTATGAGATGTCCAAGGTCTGGCTCACCCGCGGCAAGGATGAATCGGAGGTCGTCGGCGGGCTGTGACGGGCGATACGCGGTTGCATTGAGGTTGCAGGGTGCATCGCAGAAGAGGCGGTGACGCGGGTGCGATGTCGCGTTGTTGTGGTTGTTAGGTAATGTACGGATATAGAACCGTGACGGAACGAGATGAGACGAGAAACGGGATGGACGGCGGCTTCCGAGAATGAGGCGATTTCCGTTCTTGTTTTCCCTATGCGTATTATCCATCGATACCAATGAGTCTGGGGTTTGGAGATGGGAAGAAAAGAGAGAAGCTAGAAGTGGGAAGAAGACGTCCAGCGCCGCCGGTGCATCGAGACCTGGGCCGCCTGCGGAGTGGTTAGGTGATTTGTGGCAACGGTAAGGGCCTGGCGCCGCCTGGGGAGAACCGGGGTAGGCGCTGCGTCATCCGGGTAAGGGTCGCCGCGGTCCAAGCCTAAGCCCCCGGGCAGCTCACCTCGGCCAATTGAGAGTTGAGACCCTCCGGGTTGGCGGGAATGCAACTTTGCAAGATAGAAAACTCGCAGCTGCAGACAGACATGCTGCAGCACAGAGTCCAATAGAATGGTAGATCCACCAGGTGCTCTGATCTTTATCTGTATCCCTGGCTTCAGATGCACGGCCCGTTGCATTTCATTCTCATCTCCCGGCTTTATCAAGCCTTGTTAGCGGCAGGCTAGATATACTTGCTAGCTATCGCTAGGTGTTAGTGGTCCTCTCCTTTGAAGAATGCGGGGGAAACGCGTCCGTCTCCCGAGTATTTGCCCCGAAATGATACGAAGTCTGGTTCGTCGGCCCTTCGTCCGTTGTCTCTTTGCCGTTAGTCTTTTTGCCAACTCAGTGTTTGTTGCCTCGGCGTGCTGCAGTTTGCATTGGATTCCGTCGAGAAATGCGCATTGAACCTCTTTAGCCCGTGAGACGTGTTCTCCAAAAAAGGAGAAAAATAAAACCCAGAAGCCAGGAGAAAGTCAAATCCATGCCGGACCAGACCAGACCGCATAGTCTGCTCGTATAAGTCGCAAATTACCGACTCTGGCATCAGAACCACGCGCGATTGCGCCATCCTCAACTGGCGCTCTTTCAACATCGCACCGCACCGCGGCGTCCATGCGAACGGCCAGGAAATTTTTTCTTGAGATGACCCATAGCCTGCCGCGTCGCAGATGCCATGCAGAAGGGGTCCTCCCCAAACATGGCTGAGGGATGAACACCGCTCCTTTCACGGCTTGTCAGCTGCGCTTGACTCGCTCCGACTCGCTCGACGGTGTAGTCCCCGACCCACCAGGCTTGGGTTAGGCAATCCCGTGTCAAAAAGACGTTTCCTCGATGCCCCCCGGGCAGCCACGGACTGACTCCCACCTCCAAGGTCTTTCTTATATTTCGAGTTTCTCTCTCATCTCACACGCCAGACTATTCCGGTCTTGTTTCTGTCGTCCTTAATTCTTGGTCAAAACACCCTTCATTGTTGAGCCTTCTATTCACTAGAAACCAACTCTACCTACCTCTCTGGACTTTCATCCGTCCTTGCAGCTTCCAATGTTCGGCGCTTGGGGCCTCCTCTGATCGCTCGACTCTTTCTCATTACTTCGCATCACCAATGACTGCTGTCGCCTCACTCCGGGTTATTGACCCTCTCGCGCAGCAAATCAAGGAGAATGCTGCGGTTAACGTCACCGCAGTCGACATCAACGACACCAGCAGATTCCTTGTGCACTCGCCATATACAGACCCGGAGCACTTGCTGGATCTCGAGACCCTCGACGACGAGAACGCTCTGCTCGCCAGGGCTTTGTCTCAGCTGGAATGCCTCCGGGACGACTACGCCACAGCCAGCTACGTCCAGTCTTTCAACTGGGAAGACGTCATGTGCGAACTCAAAAGTCTTGTCCAGACGACGGGAAAATCGTACAAGGAAACTTCCTTTTACATTGTGGCCTTCCGTTCACAAATTCCACCCTCCACGGTCTATGGAGACCTCGGCATCCTCGACAAGGCAGCACATGCTGAAGCCAACCAAGTCGGGGGCTTTTTGAAGTAGGACGCCATGAGACAACCATAAAAAATGACTGAAGTAATGAGACTGATCATTTGCAGGTACTGGTTTGGAAGCCCGGATGCTGAGGGGAGAAACCTTGCAACTTGCGTTTGGAGGTCCAGACAGGACGCCATTAAGGCTGGTCATGGTCCTGCCCACCGCAGAGCCAGCCATGCGACTGCTTCCATGTACTCGTTTTGGAGGATTGATCGACACCGCTTGACCATCTACGAGGGCGCAGAGAGTTGGGAGATCGTCGACTGGACGGACTGAGCAGACACTCGGTAGAACTTGGCGAACACAAAAGTGATTCGTTGATAACGGCGTTTGGATCATTCGGGATATGTCGCAGTCGCGTCAGGATATGAGCAAAAACATGATGACTACTAAAGGGCGTTAACACCGATGAAGGATATTGGGACACTAGAAGGCATTAGGTAGCATTGTGACGGCCACACGACGTGCGTGTTTCTTAGACAGCGTAATACACGAACACAATTACATCGTCAGACATCCTCGTCTCTCGCGATAATTGTCGGGCCATCGTTTCGACACGAGGTGAGCCTGTCGCAGGTGATTGTGATTCTCATCGTAAGGTTCGAGTGAGAGTGTGTAGTCGTGTGTGGAGGGCAGAGTGTAAATGTCGTCTCGCCGAATAGAACATCTTTCGTCGACGATTTCAAGCCCACACCGGCGCAGGACACCACCCGAGTGATATCGCAAAATGATGCTCAAGAGCAGGCGAAAAAAATGGGCGAGGTTTCGAAAACAGAGAAGGAGAGGCGTCGGCGAAGGGCGACAACATGAGACGACGTTGAATTTAAACCCGAATTGAGTGCTTTCGGCGTGGGGGCATGGGTGGGATGGCCTCCCCTTCTTGGACGTGGCGTGTGGAATCTGTTACGGATCACCGCAGGAGAAAGGACGGCGGGCGCACCTGAAGTTGGCGGCGGCCACTGGCGGTCGCCACGGATGTGGGGTGGATCTAACTTCCGGCTGGGCGTGGACCCATCTCACTTCACACTCAACTTCCGTTACATAAGCCATCCTGTCCAAACTTGAAGTGAGGATTCTGCCCCTCCCTACCGCTTTCGCAGCCCACAATCCCTCCCACAATTCGGTGTAGCGAAAAGTTCGATATTTCGCATCACGACGAGCCCCTCGAAACCCGACGCCAAGATCGCGACACCCACGATACCACAGCCGCAGAACCGAATTCGTTAGAACGTTTGACTCCTGCCAGAATCTCAGATCGTATCGCAAAAATGGCGGAAGCTATCAAGGAGGTGCCGCTCAAGGCGGTCCGCGTTGAGGCCCTTGTGAGTCCTGTCCAAAACCTGCCCCACCTCTGCCTCTGCCTGCTTTAGAGATGGCGGCACATTAGCACATATGTTGCTTGAAGACACATGGCTGACATATGCATGCTTCCAGGTGGTGATGAAAATCGTCAAGCATGGCTCTGCGACCTTCCCCACGACCGCAACCGGCTCTATCGTCGGCATGGACCAGGACGGCGTCCTCGAGATCACCAACTCTTTCCAGTTCCCGACGGTCGACGTTGCAAACACCGACAGCCACAGCCACAGCAACAACCAGAACGATGCCTCGGCCCTCTCTGCCGCCGCTCCCCGCCAGAAGGCCAACATCGTCTACCAAAACGAGATGATCAAGCACCTGAAGGAGGTCAACGTCGACGCCAACAACGTTGGCTGGTACACCTCTGCCGCCATGGGCAACTTTGTCAACCTCAGCTTCATTGAGAATCAATACCACTACCAGAAGGACAACGAGCACACGGTCGCCCTCGTCCACGACGTCAGCCGCAGCTCCCAGGGCTCTCTGAGCTTGCGAGCCTTCAAGCTTACGCAGAACTTCATGGCTGCCTATAAGGAGGGCAAGTTCACTACTGAGAGGTACCGTTCCCCCCTGCGTCCATGTGATATCACGGAGAACGAGTGTCTAACAAATGGCACGCGCACACAGCCTGCAAAAGTCCAAGCTGTCCTTCAAGGACATCCTCGCCGAGCTGCCCGTCGAAGTGCACAACACCCACCTTCTGACATCTTTCCTCCACCAGCTTCCGCAGGTGCCCGCGCAAGACAAGATCGAGCCCCCCAGCTCCATGTCAGAACTGCGCGAAGACCCCATCAAGCAGCCGCTGCACCCCTCAGTCGACAACCTCGACCTGTCGATAGACCCGTTCCTCGAGAAGACGTGCGACTTGCTCCTCGAGAGCATCGAGTCCCACTACACCGACCTCAACAACTTCCAGTTCTACCAGCGCCAGCTCGGCCGCGAGCAGGCCAAGATTACGCAATGGCAGACCAAGCGCAAGGCTGAGAACGCCGCGCGCGCGGCGGCCAAGCAAGCGCCGTTACCCGAGGACGAGTGGCAGAGGCTGTTCAAGCTGCCCCAGGAGCCCAGCCGGCTGGAGGGTATGCTGAACGCGAAGCAGGTGGAGCAGTACAGCAAGCAGGTGGACGGATTCACGGCCAACATCAGCGCCAAGATGTTTGCCGTCAGGGAGAACCTGCTGCCCAAGCACGCTTAGGGGGCGTGAGTAATCGAGGTAGAAGCGCGCGGGTGTTGTCGTACGCCGGTAGGATACGACGCACAATGAACCAAAGGCCGAAGGGGGAAGGGCAAAGACAAAAAAGACGAGTGGCTACCTTACCTTAGAAAACGGGTGTTCTGGGAATGATGAATGATCTGGGGAAGCGGATCAAGCATTCGAAAAGGCGTTACGGTAATTAGTCCCAGGCAGAGTACACTGAGTCGATATTCGATGTTTTTCTTGCATGCCAGAGAGAATTTTCAGTCTCTCTCCCTAGGTGAGCTGAAGCCCTCAAGATTACCGGCCAGGGAGCGATGGAAGGGAGTGACGGACAGTGGTGATGATATGGGAAGGGCATTTCGGTGTCGGACAGTCAGATGCAGACGCGGCGACGCAAGCCACGAGCATGCGAATCACTTACTTTGCGGCCGTCGCATTGTAGATAGGCATCGCGGTGGACGGCTTCAGGAGTTGACTCCAGACGAAGATGTTGAATTAAATAGCAAGAAATTGACAAGTCGAAACTCGCCGATCAGCTTATGTCGCCGGCCAGCTCGGCGTCAGAGGCCTCATCTCGTCTCGTCCTTCTTATGTTATGTGACCGGGCTCTCCCTCTGGTACTAGTACTCTGTCTTGCTGCCAAGGTAGCCTCTCTACCCATGCCTGGCACACCATTTACAAGGTCTTGTTGAGTTACTGACAAATTCAGTCGAGGGATGAGAGAGGTGATGGACTGACTGGTGGTGCGTGTTGGCCGAAGACATGGTGGGGCAATTCGAGGGGTTTCACGCCCAAAGGGGCCTAGCGGGGCAAAACGGTAAAACAAGGGGAAACAGAAGGGACCTCTCAGATCGAGTTTCGGCAGCACGCAGATGGCGAGACAGCCGCTGGGACCCGGGCTGATAGCGACCCGTGGGCGGCGAGGAGGGGCAGCTCTGGGCCTCTGACTCTGTCAATGTTCTCCATCAGGGTTCTTAGGTACCTGTGGCCTATCAAGTCTACATGCGACCGGGTAGTAATTTGAATAAGGCCGGATGTACTTACAATCTCCCATCCACTCGTTTTTTACCCGACCTAACCTTACCTCCACTCACCTTCCGAGCAGGTCGGCACCCGGCTTGAAGTGTTGGAGCTGTGCCGATCAGCATGGCAAAAAAATCGGAGGACCAGACGGCAAGCTGGAGATGCGGTAAAGTGGATGCGGGCTTAACAGAGCTACCTCTCTGAAGCTCGAGGAAGCTCCCAATCCAAGCTTGCTCCCTTGGGTCTAGCCTTTTGCTCCCTCCCATGTGGTGGCTTGGTGGAAGATGGTCTATACAAGTTGGAATGGATAGAAGCGTGAATTGAACGGCGTTGGGTGAGACAACGGCAATACTATGGTACTCGAACAAGACAAGCGCGGGGTTAATCGGAGCCTCACGCGTCTGAACCTCTTGCTGACCTCCGTCACTGGAACGAGCTGACCTTGACAATCCGCAGAATGGTTAGGCATTGAAAGTTCGATGCCAGACATGGTCCATTGTCTACGCTGCGTTACGAATGGACGAGGAGCTCAGGTCTTCAAGAAGGTATGGAGGGACGGCATTGAATACCGCAGGCTGCATCGGGTCTCAGGCAGGTACCCGAGGGTGAGTGTGAGTGATTCGGTAGTATAGTTGAAGTGAGTGGAAGGTGACCTTTTCTTCGGAACCCGAAAGTGATAGCTTGTACCTCTTGCTATCGTCTATCTTCAAGCATGGTAGAAGGTAAGGTAGAATATAAGGTGCCTTGCCAATTGGAAAAGCAAACCCCACCTCGCCTGCCACACTCTCTGCATCTCGTCGAACTTTTTGCCCCGCCCTCTCGCTCAGGTCTCCTCCTTCCATCCTGAGGTGCACTCTACCTTAGGTAGGCTTCCTCCTCCCACCAAAGCCGCACCCACGCCTCGCCTGCCGCCGACCAGCGACGCTCCGAGTAGCAGAAGTACAAGAGCAGAAATTTCCGTCTGGTGTCCTGACAACTGGACTGGACTGCGCTCACGCTCACCGCCTTGCTAGCACCCTTCCTGGACTCTACCCCTCCAAAGCCCTTTTCTTCTCCATCTCCCCCCTCCAGCTGCTCTTCTGATTTCTTCTTTCTCTCTCACATCTTCCTCTTCCTCTCATCCATCCCTCCCCCAACAACAACACACAAAACATCACAATGGCTGCTCCTGCCCACAAGTTCAAGGTCGCCGACCTTTCCCTGGCTGCCTTCGGCCGCAAGGAGATCGAGCTCGCCGAGAACGAGATGCCCGGTCTAATGCAGACCCGTGCCAAGTACGCCGCTGACCAGCCCCTCGCTGGTGCCCGTATCGCCGGTTGCTTGCACATGACCATCCAGACTGCTGTCCTCATCGAGACCCTCACTGCTCTGGGTGCTGAGGTGACCTGGACTTCTTGCAACATCTTTTCCACCCAGGACCATGCCGCTGCTGCCATTGCTGCAGCCGGTGTCCCCGTCTTCGCCTGGAAGGGTGAGACCGAGGAGGAGTACAACTGGTGCTTGGAGCAGCAGCTCCTTGCCTTCAAGGACGGCAAGAAGCTCAACCTGATCCTCGACGACGGTGGTGACCTCACCCACCTCGTCCACGACAAGTACCCCGAGATGCTCAAGGACTGCTACGGTGTCTCTGAGGAGACCACCACCGGTGTCCACCACCTTTACCGCATGCTCAAGGAGAAGAAGCTCCTTGTCCCCTCCATCAACGTCAACGACTCTGTCACCAAGTCCAAGTTCGACAACTTGTATGGCTGCCGCGAGTCCCTCATTGACGGTATCAAGCGCGCTACCGATGTCATGGTTGCCGGCAAGGTCGCTGTTGTCGCTGGTTTCGGTGACGTCGGCAAGGGCTGCGCCCAGGCTCTGCACACCATGGGTGCTCGCGTTCTCGTTACCGAGATCGACCCCATCAACGCCCTCCAGGCTGCCATGGCCGGCTACCAGGTCACCACCATGGAGAAGGCCGCTTCCCAGGGTCAGATCTTCGTCACCACCACTGGTTGCCGTGACATCTTGACTGCCCAGCACTTCGAGGCCATGCCCAACGACGCCATTGTTTGCAGTAAGTTTTCATATGAGCTCTCCCATAACCACCGCAGCCAGCTAACCCCTTTCCCACAGACATTGGTCACTTCGACATCGAGATCGACGTCGCCTGGCTCAAGGCCAACGCCCAGAGCGTCCAGAACATCAAGCCCCAGGTTGACCGCTTCCTCATGAAGAACGGCCGCCACATCATCCTCCTCGCCGAGGGCCGTCTGGTCAACCTTGGCTGTGCCACCGGCCACTCTTCCTTCGTCATGTCCTGCTCTTTCACCAACCAGGTCCTTGCCCAGATCATGCTGTACAAGTCCGGCGACGCCGCCTGGGGCCAGAAGTACGTAGAGTTTGCCAAGTCCGGCAAGCTCGACGTCGGCGTCTACGTCCTCCCCAAGGTCCTCGACGAGGAGGTCGCCAGACTCCACCTTGCTCACTGCAACGTCGAGCTCTCCCAGCTCACCAAGGTCCAGGCCGAATACCTCGGCCTCACCGTCGAGGGTCCCTTCAAGAGCGACATCTACCGCTACTAAACACCTTCACTGTAATGTCCAATCTTTGGGTTGGATTTCAACACTCCGATTAATGACTTCAACGAGCTTACACCATAACATTTGGCAATGTGTGTTCTCAACAGCATGACTTGCATGACACATCTGGGAAAGGGAATCTCGGTTGGGGGCGGTTACGGGCTGGACTCTTAAGAAAAGTTGGGGGGCCTGGCTGCGAGATTTTTCAACAAAAAAGGCGTTGGCTTGTGAATAGTGATTCCCCAGACCATGGCATTGGTATTTTGTTCTTCGGCCCAATTTGGGAAACAGGGACTCAACCCCGGGATGGGATAGGGGTTAGGGTAGATCAACTCTGGGACTAGAGTCCGTCAACCGTGACTCGGCATAGACAATATATGTTGTCCTTTGACCATCTTTCGTGATATTGACTTTTCCGAAGTGTGCCTAGAAAGTTGGCCCAAAGGAGGTGATTATGGTGCTACAATGTTGTCGACTTCTGCAATATTCGGTCCATTGGCTTTCCACAAAAACCAGCGCTTGATTCAAACTGTGACTCGCCAGATGGTCTCGTTTTCACTAAATGAGTGGCCTCTAAGAGCACACGCCCAATAGCGCGCCCCTGGAGCCAACGTTCACTCCATCCGTCCATCATCCGTCGGATCCAACCCAAGCGCCCTCACACGCTGCGCTCCAAGACGTATACCCGCAGCGGCCCCTAGCCACCAGCAACCTTCTTCTGCTCCGGCACAACGCTGTTCAGTTTCCCCTCCTCCACGGCCCTCCTCAAGTTCCCAATCGCCCACTCCTCCATCTTGACCGTCGTCTCGAGCGTGTACGTGCCCATGTGTGGCAGGATCAGCACGTTGGGGTTCGCAAGCAGGCCGGGATGCACTTCGGGCTCGTTCTCGAACACGTCCAGCCCCGCGCTGCCGACCTGGCCGCTGTCGAGCGCCTCCACGAGCGCCGCCTCGTCGATGACGGCCCCGCGCGCCGTGTTGACGATGATGACGCCCTTTTTCATCTTGGCGAACTCGGCGCGGGAGATGATGTGACGCGTGTGCGGCTGTCGACATGTTGGTCAGTCTCCTTTCTGGTCTTTATCTCTCTCTCTTTCTCACACACAAAGGAGGGGGAGTGGAGGGGAGGAAATCGTACATTAAGAGGCAGATTCAACGAAATTACATCGCTCTCCGCCAGCAACCTCTCGAACGGCACATACTCCGCCCCTGCCTCCCCCTCGAGATCCTCGGAGAGGCGGGTACGGTTATAGTACCTCACCCGCATCCCAAACGCCCGCGCCTTCTTGGCCATGTTGCGCCCGATGCCGCCCATGCCGAGAATCCCGAGCACTTTGCCCTGGGGATCGCGGCCGAGCGCCGGGGGCGGGGTTCCGCGCCACCTGCCGTCGCGGAGGGCGAATATGGAGGCGTTGAGGTAGCGGAGGGCGCCGAGCATGAGCCAGATGTTGATGTCGGCCGTCGCGTCGTCGACGGCCGTCGGCGTGTTGGAGACGAGGAGGGGAGAGGGCGTGGTGCGGGATGTGCAGGCGTTCACGTCGATTTGGTCGTATCCGGCGCCTGTTTGGTTGCCGTAAATCCTTTTAGTATTCTTTGGCTTCCCCCGTGTATCTTGCTCTCGACTGTTCTCCGTGGGAGCGATTTCAGGGTTGGGATAGAGAATGGGCGAGACGCGGGACGTACCGTTGTGGCAGATGAAGCCTACGCTTGGCGGCAGAGCGGCGACGAGCTCGGCGTCGATCTTGCCTGTGATCTTGACGCTAGAGAAGGTGCGGTAGATTGCGACGACTCCGTCGAAGGCTCCGGAGGCGCATTCTTGGAGGAACTCTGCGCGGTTGGTGGCTTTGGGCTTGATGATGTCGGCGATTTGGCCGAGGGAGGACCACGATTCGTCGGCGCTGGATTGTACTCAGTGGTGAGTGAGGTGAGCGAAGAGAGAGAGAAAGAGAGAGGGAGGACGGGGCTTACTACTCGATTTTGCCGAGTTGGAGGACCTTTGGCTTTGTCATGATTGCGATTTGTGTTGGGTATGTTGCGTGAGGTTTTCCTGCAATGACCCTCGAGAAGCAAGCTATACTGGGGATGTAAGTAAGCAAAATTCAGGACGCTGAACTGAGGAACCAACAGGCAGTCCCAATGGCGACGTCGACGCAAGAGAATTGAGCACTTGATTTTGTCCTGGCACTGAGTCTCAATGGAAGTAATGAAAACCGTTCTTATCCCACGTCTTTAGTTGTAAGATGTAAGTGTCTCGCGACTCACCGATTGCCCCTCCAAGAGAACGCGCGGGGTGGCTGGTTGAAGGGGTCCGACCTGGAGTTGAGGTGGGGGATAATCGGTGGCCCGGGTGGTGGCACACGGCGAACTCAATTGGTGACTCGGCTCAGTGGACACCTTCCTAGTCGGTAGGGCGGGCTTTACAACACACCTCGGGACGGATACGCCGAGTTCCTCATCATGACAGGAGATGAAGGAAGGCATTGAAGAGAGCAATCACTCACCTCAAAATTGGCCGAGGACTGACTATTCATCGCAACTGACGCAGGCATATTCATTCATTCAAGGCTTTCGTTCGAGTTGCTCTGACCTGACCTGTTCCACAATAAGATCGGCAATCTTTTTTTCTTCTTCTTTTTTTCCCCTTTGTGGCAAGTGCCCAAGACTCTGAAGGGTTCCTCGGTGAATTTTGCCTAATCTATCTGAGTAGACGATTGATCCGCCTCATCTAACGAAGGCACTTTCACGGCTTGTTCTTGAGACAATGGTTCTGCGCTTTCTATTGTGACTATGTAATATGTTTCTCGAGGTATTCCTGTACGACAAACCAAGCAACTCAGCCGCCTTCAGGAGATGCAATCTTTAATATTGACCCCCGAGAAGCGCCGAAGGCCAATCTTCAGTCTGGCTCCGGGTTGTTATCCCCTGCCGGGGATACCTTCCATCCCCGTACGCATCAATGACACTACCAAGCATGCAGCGACTTGGCGAAGGAGATACAAATCTGGAGCCCAAGTGTGTGTAACTTTGTACTTGTTCTGCTGGTCTACCCAATTAAGGATCCAGGAAACTAATGTCTAGTATGCTACAGAGCTCTGGCTCATCTAGACCCAAGTCCAGCTCACCCGAGAAGTCTAGGACAAAACATCCGTTGACCGTCCCCATGCTCGCTCTCTCACCCTTCGCCATTTTACTTTTCGCCAAAACCGCACCGCCATGCCCGAAATACCACTAGGTTTAGCTAAGCTTATTGTACAAATGCCATCGGCCGTGAAAGTGTAGGGACGAGCGACGCGGTGCCGCCCGCATGCAAAACAGGTAGGAGATTAAACAAAAGGAAAGAACTCAATGCTTTCCTTCCGTTCCGTTCCGGTAAACGCCGCAAACACACAACTTTTGGGGGGATCCCCGTCCCTCGACTCGAGCCTAGAAAATGCTGGAAAGTCTGATGCTGGAAAAGAGAAAATAAAAGGAGTTAACCGGTCGGTCCCAGGTCTATCAAGATTGTCCCGGACGTGGGCCAATATTGACACCAGGGTTGATGTAAGATCGGATGGCAATCTCGCTGAGCCGGCGGACAATGTTGGTGGTACCACCGGTTACTTGGGCCTCGTCTTGGATGAACTTGTTCGCCACATACAGTCGGTTCTTATTATCGGATTCGTCCAAGTGCTGGGGGATGTTCTTCTCGAAACCAATCTCGACGCGCGGTGATATCTCGCGTGAGACAGCGATCGAGTAAATGAGATCTCGGTTCTCCCTGCCACCCAGTTGAAGACGCAGTCTGGCAAGAACCTGCTCACGGTTGGCAGAATCGTGGTGGCGCAGGAACTCAGCGAGGTTCCACCAGAAATCAAATTCTTGTTGGCGATGAGGGTTGGCGTCCGGGAGAGGAGGCGCAAGAGGATTAGATGGCAGGAGGTCACCAGTGAGGAGAGCCTCAAGGACTCTAACCCGGTTGGCGGCCTCCGTCAGATCCTCAGGAGGAGGTAGGGTTTTCATATGCGTGTTGGTCGTGGGCTGAGCGATGTTGCAGGGTAAGGTAGCAAGGGCCCAAATCAGCCTAGCCTCGAGGACTCCCGTATGAGTCATCTGAGGATGGTCGTTGGCCGGGACAGCGCGCAGAACCGTGACAAAGGACGCAAAGCGGCCGAGAAGCGCTTGGTTGTTCTCGACAGCGTACTTGCCTTGAGCATCCCTGGTCAGGAACCAGGCCGACTCGAAGAATTGCTGAAGACCTTCAGCGTAGATCTCGCGGTAAATGTTGATGATTTCAGTGAGGAGCTCCGGGGTAAGGGCAATCTCCTGGGTGGGAGCGGTAGGGCCCAGGAGGCCGATGAGCTCATCGATTTGCATCTTGGTGGCTGGGGGTGCAAGTCAGCATATCATGCACAGACGAAGCGACGGCTGAAAGAGAGCAAGGAATGTACAATAACTGCCGGAGGGTCGCACCTCTGAGATGGTTGTCGAAACCTGCCCTTTGCTCGCCCGGGAACGGTTGATTTTGCGTCGAGGGTACGGTGGCCGAGGCGGGTACACTTTGCAAAGCAGGGTCGATCGGGGCGGCGAAGTCGTAGCTCGGCTCGGTCTTAACGTTGGGCGCGGCTGAAGTCAGAGCGGGATCCAACGGGGCGTGGCTTGACGTGACGGGAGCGCTATATGAGCTTGGCAGAACTGCCGGCTGGTTGCCGTAAGGATTGGAAGAAGCTACCGGTACCGGAGGCGGGGGAGCAGGAGTCGAGGGCAGGGTGGGAACCGTCGGAGGAACGGAGGAGGGCACAGACGGGATAGTCGGAGTCGGCACCCGCTGAGTATTGGGAGCAGGCTGAATGGCAGATGGGCCTGGCTGCTGCTTGAAGATGGGGTCGTATCCTAAGCACTCACGCTTAGACTTCTTGCAATTATTGCAGGTGGGATGAGCCTCGTCGCACTGCAAAAGTCAGTCTCTCCGTAAGAAAATAAAGCAAGGTCGCTCGCTGAATGAGATGGGCTAGGTGATCGAAGTGGTTTTTGGGTTGTGGAAGTTCGTGGTGTCGTGGGTGTAGATCACTTGAGGAATGATGAGGTGAGGCAGAATAAGGTTGAGATGAAGAATGGTGCGAGGATAGGCTGGTCGGAGCGGGTCGGGGATTGTCTCTGCGGTTACTGAAGCGAGGCGAGTCGAGGCGAGAGGCAGAAAGGCGGCGGGCGCTGGCGGTCGGTTCTGCAGAATCGGAACATTGCTCCTCCCTGCGGGTGCGGGCGCTGGTGCGAACGTCCAGTGTTGGGTACAGGTGGACTGGGCGCAAGCAGCGGCAGGCAAGTCAGGCGCAGACAGGCGCGGAGGCTTGGGATGGGCGCGATCCTGGAACGCGGACTTGGTTCATCGCTCCTCGTTTCGCAGTAGCTCCAGATCAAGCGAGAAGCGACATACAAGCGACCGTTTTTTTTTCCCTTTGCGAAACCACGACTCGGTTCGCTTATCGTAAAGTTTCTTTCTTTGTCTTTGTCTTCTCCTCTTTTTGCATTTCCTTTTTCCTCAATTGGTTCCCCAACCAGCCAGCTACAAAACTCACTGAACTGCCTCGCATGTCACGTGGCGGGTGCATTGCGACATGCGCTGCTGCGGGAAGGAGACAAAAACATATGAAAATTGTCACTGACCTTTATGCGACGTTTACGACACGTCAGGCAACCAGTTTTTGTCCGACGCTTGATCTCCTAAACAAAAGGTAAACATCAGCCATCAGCCTAGAGTCCAACCCGAGCTAGCTCTCCTGCAATCTGCATTTTCCCAACATACCTTCTTAGGGCCACCCGGACCGCGCATCAGCCTAGGATCGTGACCCGGCGGGATAGCATATCTCATGCTGTTCATATCCTGCGCCATATACGGGTTCTGTACGCCTGGCGCCATGTAGTATGGCATGCCCGCGTTCGGAGGCATGGGCATTGGCATTGGCATCGGTTGGTGTTGCGGCGCGGCCTGCGGGTAGTGGTGATCGAGGCTCTTCATGCTCGGGAGGGAGGGAACGGCGCCTGGACTGGCGCGATACGGGTCGAGTGGAGGCTGGCTCTGCTGAGGATGGTACGCATACTGGGTAGGTTGCATGGCAGGAGAGCTGAAGTTATTAGGACTCGGGTAGCCTCTTGGGTGGCCAGGCGGCTGGTTGTTTGCCATAGAGGGCGAGGAAGACGCCCTCGGGTCGCCGTTCTGCTGAGGAGGGAACGTGGGAGTAGGAGCCGCGGTGGCAGGAGCAGAAGCAGCAGCCGCAGGCGTAGATCCAGTCGCAGTAACAGGCGCTGATGCGGTTGCCGACGCGTTCGCGGTCGCGGTGGACGTCTCGGCGGAGGCCGTCGGGGTCGAAGTCAGGGTCGGCGTCGCGGACGGAGGAAGAGCAGGAGGTGAGGTCGAAGTGGTCAGGGGAGGGACAGAATCAGTAGATGTTGTCAACGTAGCAGCGGCGTCGGTGGCATCAGAGACCGACACGGGGACAGGCGTAGGGGCAGGCGCGGGAGGAGCTGTTGTAGCGGTAGTAGAAGTAGCAACAGCTGCAGCAGGAGCAGGTCCATGCACGCTTGCTGCGGTGCTGGTACTCGTGCTGATGCTGATGCTTATGCTTGGGCTGTCTTCTTGAGCCATTTCGATTTTAATTAGAAAATTTTATGGAGCCACGATTGGTTCTCTGAGGTCGACCAGGGGAGGAGGCGTGGCTGGATGCGTGGATGCGTGGATGCGCGACACCCTGGGCAGCAGAGGCGAGAAGACAGAGAGCTAGCTGTGGTGGTTGCTGTGCCTCGAAGTGGTCCCTGTCCAGCGAGCAGCGCGACCTCGCAAGAGATTTTTTTTTGTGTATGGTTCTGGTGCTCACCCACTACTGCTGCCGCCGCCGCTGGTGGTGCTAATGCTTGGGCGGTGGGAGGAGTGGGAGGGGGTGCGGAGGAGCAGCCAGCAGCAGGAGAAGGGAGGAAGGGTACGCGTATGGGGTCGGTGGGTGTGAGCGAAGCGAGCAGAGATAAGAGGAGATGGTCGAAGGAGAAGGAGAAGGAGGTTCGTTGACCGACCTGGGGTTTGCCCGGGCTTGGGGGTGTCGTCAAGGACCAAAGCCAAGAAGCGCGTCGCGGGAGCAAGATCGTCGGAACAAGAGAAGAAGCGAGCAAGAGAACCCCGTAACCGTTGGCTGTAGCCTCTGCCGTTGAGTAGGGCCAGGGGAAGAGGGGAAGAGGTTCAAGGTTGTTCTCCGTCCTCCGTAGCCTGAGGCAAGGTAGGTACGCAGGATCCGTGTGCATGTGCAAAAAAGTCGAATGTGCAAACAAAGTTGTCGGGTGCGGTGGGCTGTCGGCCGAGAAGGAGTGCGGCGAGGAGAAGGCTGCACAATTTTTTTCCGTGACGGATGAAGCCAATGGGAATGGTAATGGCAATGCCTAGACCTCACAGGCTGTTTCCCACGCGAGCGCGCAGGGCGGAGGGGCCAGGTGGTGGTCGGGGTGTATCTGCACTGAATGAAGCAGTGGACGGAAATCTGGGTCAAGGGGATAGAGAGAGCCTGTGAGGTTCTGCGGTTGCGCGGTGTCTCTGCAAGTCGAAGTAGGCGGCACCTGGCGGGAGGCGGGATTCGAGGTACGGCAGGGAAGGTCGAGGTACCTCAAGCAGGCGATATGCAGAGACACAGGCAAGGTAAGGTACCTGGGTTGGGAGAGGTGAGGTATCGGTCAGGGTTGACGAGATATTGGTGCGGGTGGGTCTCGAAGACGGCAGACAGAGAAGGGGCTGGTGCTGGTGCTGGTCCAATTGTCGAAGTTGAGGTCCAGGACGATGCGGATTCGGAGGCACGGCCATGCCCATCCCATGGGTGCGTTTGACGTGGGTATTTTCTGGGCTCAGGAACGGATGGTCCCTTCAAAGACGAGACGAGAGACGGGTAACGAGCAATCGGAAAGTACAGGCGATTAGCGCGAGGTAAGGTACAGGCCAGGTCGGGCGAGGCGAGGTGAGGCGACGGTGCAGATGACGGGCCGGTGAAGGACGACGCGGACTTGGGAAGCGGTCGGATTGGATGGGCGTCGACGTGGACCTGGAGTTAGGAATCGCTCCCAGGTTCAGCGTTCAGGCTCGATTTAGGCCTGTTCCTGGTCCTTGTCAGTAGAGCGGGCTCGGCTTGTGGTTTGCGGCCCAGCTAACTATGTGAGTTTGCAGTCCGGTATCCAGGCCGGTGGAGATGGAGCAGAGGCGCGCCGCACTCCTGAGATGCTCGATGGAGTCAGGGCCACTTGAGTCGAAGGGGTTGGCAGGGGAATGTTCGAGTTCGACGGGAAGGAGATTGGGCGGCGGCGCGGAAGTGAAATGGGAGGATGAAAAAAAAGTAAGAAAATGACTGGAGATGGATGGACGGATGGACCCGGACCAAGCTCTCTCTCACTTCCGATGTGAAGGTAAGCCTGAAGGTAGGCACACAGAGCAGAGCTTGAGCTGAATGCTGAACGGACGGAGAGGCAAGACCAGCCGCGCGGAAGCTGAGGCTACTGTGAAAGCTAGAATTGGTAGCTGGTAACGGCGCCAACAATTACGCTCAAAAGGGCAGGCAGTAACTTCCATCACTCCCTACCTACCTAGCATGGAAGGTACCGCTAGATTCGTGTACCTAACGATAATTGGGGAAACACATGGAAATCCGCAATTGCACCTCACATAAGGTAAATCAAGGCTGTGATTGGCTGGTACCTGGACGGTCGGTAGAAAAGGATACATACCTGGCCTCTGGCAAGGTAGCTACTCGAGGTACGAATGAGCTAAGGTAATCTAAGGTAGCCTGGGAGAGCGAAGCTTGACACTGACGGCAGTTGCTCCGGGCGCTGTGCACACGACCATTCCACTGAGGCGAGCCGTGAGGTGGTCCAGTGGGCAAGCTGAGCTAGTCGGACGCTAAGGAGCTGCCTAAGCTTGCCACACTGTCCGCCATCCGGTATCACCTCACGTACCTCGGGTGCTTAGGTAGGTGCTCTTTGAAAGACGACCCTAAGGAGGTAAGGTAAGGTAATTACCTTAGAGGTAAGATACTTAAGGTAGTGATTGTAGAGCAGTACGTTTGGTATGTTTGGCCCAGCGTCGGGTGCCCGCGTTAGATATCTCGCAGACACAGCTTGGCTCTAACCAAACAAGTCACCACTTCTCTCATCAAACATCATCAGCAGCACTTGCCTCACCAAGACGCAAAACGGACACGGCGCCCTCTTTCACTTATTCTGCGACTCGGAAGAGGGACGTTCCAACCCCTGGCGGTCCCGTGCCGGCCCCCAATAGACCCGTTTCTGTGGCTGGAATCCGTACTGCGTACATGCTGGGCACCAGGGACGAAGAATATCGAACCATTCGGGCCCCTCCCTCCAACATCCCCGGCCAATCCCCAGCATCCTTTTTCTTTCCTACCCAGTAACGTACGGAAGTACCCTGCGTCTGTGGATGTGTTGACGTGCATTCACATTAGGAGAGGGCGCCAGATATTTTGAACCTTGCGGGAGGCTGGTCATGTACCTGAGTAGGTGCCTAGGTATCTTACCTATCTTAACTTGCTGTACAACACTTACACTATCAGTCGCACAGAGACAATTTTCTGACAAGAGGTCCAGTATCAAAAGAGGAGAGACACCCGCGAATATATTGATTAAATGCTTCTGTATCAGGAAAGCAGTTGGCAGTATTCAATAAAGCCCATCTGTGAGTGGAGTTTTCTTTTCATATATATAGCATAGTATATATGAGGGTGCATCATAAGAGTATACATAAGATACCTCGACTTACTATAGTAAGTGACCCATGGGGGACTTGCCAGAGTCCGAATGGACTCGGGAGGCTCCGAGGCACTTCAACCTCAGGTTCACTTCGCGCTGCCGTAGCCTCGTCTCACGGCTTCATTACGTAACCATGTACAGCTCCTTCATGTTCCACGTACTAGATGCATTTCTCATGGCATCCCTAGGTCTTTGGCATCTCCATCCAATTTCACCGCCTTCCAGCATCTCCCGAATTCAGCAATTGCCCATCTCGTACCAACCACAACGCATGAAATCGCAATTCTACGAAAGCCACACGCGCAGCAGATGATCGAGGCGCTGCCCAGGGCTAGGTGCCATGTCGTTCAATTTCAGCCCTGTTCTCTGTCGGCCGGACCCATCGTCGTCGTCTGCTGCGAATTGGGCAGAACTACCTTGGTCCAGGTCTGCATTGCATCTGCATCTGCTTCTACTTTTCATAAACCTCCTCAGACCCAGTCATCTATCCGTTATACCCTGTCCTGTCATACCTTGCCCGTTTGCTCTGCTCGCAACAGGCCCCTCCGTCCCCCTCCTCTTCCCCCCTTTCTGTGACTCCTGAGCCTCCGTCTTTCCCTTCGTCTCCACCTGGCCCCTTCACACGCCCATGCCCCAGGTAAAGTTGTCAGGGCAAGTTCATCACTGAACACCGAAAGAGGGCCGCCACAACCAGACCGGCCGCCTTTTCGGGAGGGAGCTGCACAGGCCCAATATATTCCAGTATCAAGGGGCCATCAACTTTCCACGTCTTACTCAGTGTCCACATCGCGCCGCAAAACCCAACGACATCGAGGCAGAAAAACTGCTTCGTACTCATCAGGAAGACACAGTCGCAGGAGTCATCCTTAAACTGGCCACCTGTCATGACGGATCAAGGGACACGGAGCCCAAAGTTGAGGCCCTGCTCCTACCGCGGGCATGTGAGTCGGCTCTCCTCCAGAGGTGGCGTATTCCGCCTACAGCAACATTTCTGCTGCCTCTCATATCCCACCCCCATGAGATTATCCGTCAATCGACTGCCGTCAATCTCCTCTACCGGCATTGCCATTGTTCAACGCCAGAACACCAAAACACCAACAGAGAGTTATTATCTGTTGCAAACGACTCTTCCCAATCCCGCCCTCTTTCATGTTTCCACCCGGCATCACCCATGCTCACGGCTTTTGCAGCACACCCACACCACCAGCATCCCCTTTCAGCCTCTGGACCTCGTACCCAATAATGGCTTCTGGAAGCTCAATCTCCAACCGTCCGTGCTTTTTCATACTTTCATCCAGGTTCTAGCTCTGAGCCTCTTTCTACTTACTCCCTATGCCATAGTACGCAGGCTTAGTCCAAGCTATTAAGCAATATGCACTATGCTTCGTCAATCTCGATTCCAATCTCTGGCTATGCTCCGTCGTTACGAACCCAAAGATCATCAAAAGAACCAATCTGCCCTTGACTGTAGGTCCCCACAGTCGCATTATAATACCACGGCAGCCCGGACCATGTCATGTCGCCTCGCTTCGTTAATCGCCCACTTTGCAACGCGATTTTACCTCTTCTGATTTCCCCGCAAACCTACACGGGAGCCTTCTTCCCTTGTGCTGAGTCGACCTCTCTGTATGGCTTAGAGCTCAAGCAAACACGAGTTCATCCTGCGCGTCTGTCATACCGACCCGGCTACTTTTCCCCGCCGCCATATCGACCGCCTATGAACTATATGCCTGGGAGCACCTTGCGGCACCCCACCAATGTCACCTTCATCTCATCTCACTGAGTCTTTCCTCCCTCCCCTGAGAACTTCCAGAACATCGCTCTAGGGGCTCTTATGTCACGACTCCTTTTCCCTCAAAGCCTTGTCTGGCGTCAGCGGGCCAAAATGGCGGTCAGCGCTTATTAGCTTGTGGTTCAACCAGGCAAATGTTTTTCTTCTTGGATCATGTCCAACGACTGCCTTGACTTGCTAAAAAGCACTTTCCTCGAGGCTCACTTGCGACCGGGCCTAGGCCGGAATGCCGTCTCGCATGCTCGCATGACGGGTGGCTGCATCGAGCTTCCGGGCGTGCGTGCCTGAAGATCCCTTCCACGTTCGCTCGCTCTCATGTCGGTCGAAGCCTTTTAACTCCCAGCCCCCCTCGGCCGCCTACCTGCCGCTCTGGGCCGGAGCAGGGGGTTCCATCCCCAATCCACCGATGGTTGCGCGGCACATCCCATATTTGGCTGGGCTCCCGCAGTACGGCTTTCTCTTTGTTGACCCTTAGTTCAGCTATAAGCTTCTTGATCCGGCCTTGTTCCATCCGTATTATTGGTATCGCACGTATAGCGACCGCTTTACAATTGAACTACTGGCCATCCATATTACAGAGTCGCAGTCAAAAGGCACAATTACATCAGACGAATAAGGCCTGTGCTCTTACACAGATGATGGGTGCGATCACATGAATATTGTTCTTCTCGACGTCGAAGTAAAATTACGAGCTACAGCACATACCGTGGCCACTCATCGGTCAGCCCTTGCGGTTCCCCTCCACAGCCAATTAAGCCTCATCGACGTCGATCCGCTCAGCTCCAGTCATCATAATCGGGCAGATTCTCTTCGTAGTACACCTCCTCGACGCTGCTGAACCCGACATCGGGCGCGTCGTACGGCCACGGCTCTCCGTTGCCACTCGCGAACAATGCAAACATGGACCCCTCAAAGTTGGGATATCCCGGATTCGCGCTCATTTGCCTCGAGCTGAACTCCTTCACCCACGTCGGGGAAGTCGAGTTGCTGCGGGAGTACCCGAGCGAGTAAGTCAGCGGCGCGGCGCGAATGTGAAGCGTGAGGTCTGCGGGAACCGTCGATTCGCCCAGAGAAAACTCCGTTGACTAGGTCATGTTAGCCTGATGTCAGCCTTGTTTTTCGAGAGGGAATACTCACGTTCGGTCGTGTGTTCGCTCCATCTGACGTCGGCAGGAGGTCAACGTACAGACACAACCCCGTCGTGTTCCAGCATCCCCTTACACCGATATCCTGATGATTGACTTCACTCAGATACGACGCAATGCCTACTGACTGTCTCGGCCCCAGCCCCTTCTCAGTCGACAGCAACTTGGCAGAGAAAGTCATGTTCAACGATGTCTGCTTGTGGAAGATAGCAGCCGGCGTGTCGCGGTCACCGAGCGTGAAAACGTTGGGATTAAACACGAGACCGCCCGTCTCGTTCGCCACGACCCTCTTGTTGAGACCAGCAGCCGACTTCAGCCTCATGTTTCCGGTATACGGCGTCCGGACCTGGAACCAACTCAAATCCAACTCCGCACTCTCAAACCGATCCGTCCATGTCGGCCTGGGAAGTTCCTGATCCGGCCCCTCGATCCTCTGGCTAATTAACAACGGCTCGCCCCCGTTCATCGTAGGCCAGCCATCCTCCCACTCAACCTTGACCAAGAACGCCTCCCGCCCAAGCACCGATATCCCGTTCACGTTTCTCCGGGCAAGCAGCGAGGCGTACCACTCCCCGTCCGGCGTATCCGTGAAGGTCGCATGTCCCGTAGACTGGATGGTGAGGTTCTGGTCGGCGCCGTTGTAGATGAGCGGGTTATTCGGCGCTCCCTCCCACGGCCCCTCGGGCGTCTTGGACCGCGCGATCGTCGCGCGGTGACCCGTGCTCGTCCCGCCCTCGGCGATGAGGAGATAGTAATACTCTCCGCGCTTGAATATCTTAGGGCCCTCGGGCCGCGCGCTGGGGACGTTCGGGAGCGTGCCGTTCCAGACGTTGCGGTAGGGACCCACGCACTTGCCGCTGGCAAGGTCGATCTCGCATTGCGTGATGCCCCAATAGCGGTCGTAGTTGTTGTTCACGCCCATGAGGTTGAGGTATGTCTTTCCCGAGTCTACGTCGTGGAAGATGTCCGGATCGATACCGTAGGGTTCCGCCCAGGTAAAGTTGGACCAGGTGATCAGGTCGGGGGACGAGATGTACCATATGCGAGGCCAGGAGCGCCAGTTCGGGTCAGAGCCCCAGCGTGTCATGGAGGTGATGTAGAAGAGGCCGTCGTGGTATGAGAAGGACGGCGCCCAGACGCCTTCGCCGTGGGAGATGCCGTAGATGGGGAGGTGCTCTGGGGTTT
This sequence comes from Colletotrichum sansevieriae, assembly GCA_026260285.1. Lineage (NCBI taxonomy): Eukaryota > Fungi > Ascomycota > Sordariomycetes > Glomerellales > Glomerellaceae > Colletotrichum > Colletotrichum sansevieriae. The sequence goes on along the minus strand of JAOQIF010000236.1, from coordinate 15,829 downwards.
TGAGGGCGTGGGAGATGAGTTCCCAATTTGCGAGATCCTTGGATTTGTAGATTGGTACACCGGGGAAATAGGTGAAGGATGAGACGGCCATGTAGTAGGTATCCTCAACGCGGAGGATGGCTGGGTCGGGGTTCCATCTGGAGTCGGTTAGTAAGATGAGAAGTACGGAAGTCAGGCAGATCTACCCCGGGAGCACCGGATTCTTAATGGCGGACGCGCAGGCTGCGAACAGCAGTGCTGCAGTACTGAGAAACCTCATCTTGAAAGTAATGAGAAGGACCTAACACATGAAACCGACAACATCTCGCAGCCCAAGACATCACATATAGGCTATAGATACTTATATAACGAATGTCCGGACGCGGATAAGTCCGGTCCAAGCCCGGTCATCGGGGCCCGGACGAACCGCCGACGCGGGGCACACATGGGGACCAACGCGGGGTTCGCGCAGCGGGGACCGGGTAAAAGCAAGCAGCTTGCCAGATCCGAAGGCTCTCCCTCCCATTTCCCCCGCCGATCACGTCATGGTGCCAGAATTGATAGGCGGAATTGGTTTGCACCGTTTTGCGTCAATATGCTTGGCACAGGCCAAGCTTTTCTCGTCCCGGGCTTTGATCAAGAATCGTCACTTCGAGTATTGGGAAATCAATCTGGTTCGGTATGCGGGCCAATCATGGCTGTCTTTGCACGTGTTCGCAACTTTTTTCGAGTGGAATTATTGAGTGGTATTGCAGACGAGCTGTTACAAACCTGGTAATCAAATCGTGACTTGGTGCAGTGTAATCAATCTAACGATAGTCGAATGATTGAAGTTTCTTGCTCTCCCACTCTCTCCCTCAAGACAGAGAATTTTGCCTTTGATTTCTTTCACACGATAGTTATCTTTCGCAGGCTGTATCCTTCGAAACTGCGTAACCGGTCTTCTGTCTGACTGTAGTAGACGCCAACCCGACGATACGTGCCTTCGTGCGCGGGAGCAAGAACGAGACCCGTGTGAAAGTTGCGCTTTTCCCCCGTATTTTCTTTTCCGTCGCCCATGATGCGGATACCTAAAAGATCACCAGTCTCAGTCCAGAAGGACCAGTCTACTGAACGTAAGGAAATCGATTCTCCAACTGCATCGAACCTTAGGTTTATATCATTCAGGGAAACAGTTGTTGGGTCCAAGTCTCGCTTTCCGGTATAATAGAGCCCCTTCAACAGCTCCAAAAATCGCGCTGTTGTTAGAGACATGACTTGAAACATGCTGGACCTTCGCCACCGCATGTAACGTCGGCTGGCCATACCCGGTGTACATGACGCCTGCCGCCGTGGATGGAGGGATTCCGGAGGGATTCCAAGTATTTAAATGTAGGCGAAATGGTACAGTCCATGATTTCCCAAATGCTCCAACGAAGAGGGAGAGTGTACGGAAATATGGACGCTATATCGGGATAGTTCCCATTAGATTGGGCCTAAGGAAGTTGCCCACGACCAAGAAGGTGTTACATAGTCAGCCGGGGCTGCTGGAGGTTGTGAAGTCTCTTCGAGAATCCAAAGAAGCTGACTGGTCAGTTCCTCGGTGTTCCATAACCCAGCGACGTAAAGTTGCTGGTCTTTGTTTTGAAAAAAAAAGCCCCCAAAGTTTCGCCGCGCCTGAGATGGCCAGCAACCGACCTGAAGGAAGTGAAAGCGATCGTGATGTGTTGTCTTCTACTATGCGCATCCACAGACAAACAAGATGCACTGGTGGATGGAAAATGTACTGACGCATATCCACGTTAGAGCTGTGAGTGTAGATAGAGTGCGATATCAGGATATGGTTGTCCCGCCTCTGGGACTTCTCTAATTTTCTTCTTGAGCTTGGCAATATGTGATGTATTCAGACGTAGTGAACCTCGATGAATCCTCAAGATCTGATCTCGAACGTGAGCTGGACCCGTACTTTGTCCGTATGTAGCTGTTCTGTACGACCATCTAATTTGGCGGGAGCTAGAAGAGACCAAGCGTGTAGAGAAAATCAACTCCTGGCGTTTCCAAGCCCGAGTGTCGATGTGTTCATCCGTAGGTTGGAGTGGAACGAGCTTCCAGTCACGGAATGTTGTGTGCCTCTGCTGATCAGACTTTGCGGGAAAGTAGAAGCTGAGAGAAACATTCAATTATGCCTCTTCAGATTCCGTAAGGAACCCATGTTATGCTTGTCGAAGATGCTGCAGAGATGGTCAGTAAAGCGTTGGCGTAGTAATATGACATGTTGATGGCTGAAGCTAGTTCCTTGTCATCGTCTTGCACGAAGCATAGGCTGTCGGCCCATGAATGCTTCAGCTTTAGCTTCCTGGTGACCTAAATGGCGTCTTGAATGGTCTTCGGAAGCGACGATACGTCGATTCCTTCAATGTGCTCACCAAGATTGGCTTTCGTCGTTTTGAAACGTTGATTTCGGCCCCAGCAATATGAGAGTGCGACATGAGGATCGGCGCATTCACGAGTTTGCTCCTCGAGCTGCACTGTCTCCCCACTGCCTTCGTCTATCCTGAGAAAATACGCGGGCCAAACTTGAGAGTTTTGGCGGCAAAACTTGTGTGATTTCAGACAAAAGTCGAGCCGACGACGAATCTGAGCCATGCTGTTCTCAGACGAAGTACTGCCGACAATCATGCGTGCCACAGCCTCTGTCGCACTTGGGTCGTCTGAGAAATTCCCAGACGAGTCACTTCCGATGATTCTTTACGCGAGAGATATGAACATGACTTACTTGCATCAGACTCAATGTCGAAATGCTCAGTGTAGGACTCCACACGTAAGACCCCGTCGCTATCTCAATCGCGCATCCAAAAGCATCCAGCATGCCATCGTCGGTTGAGTTAACGCGGAAGAACACCTTGGTTCGAAGAAGTTGACTTTCAGGCGTGCCGGATCTTATAATCTGATCAGGGGGCCAAACGAAAAAAAGGACACGCTGAAAGAGGCCCTCTGCGCACATCCTGCATGGTGTAAGGAGAAGAACTCCATCGCCTGGATCCGTGTCTGAGTAACCTATCAGCCTTGAAATGTGCGCAACGACAGAGTACCAATCTTTCATTGTTCTTTCTTCAAGTCCTCCGACGGCGAAGTCAGAGCCGAAGCGCAATGTTCACAGATGTGGGGGGGCTGATTGGGTGGCAGAGTGTCACGAAGAGCTTGAGACGAAGCCTGGGAGTAGTTGCTTGTTTGCCGACTCGGACTTTGTGATGATGGACTTGAGTCACAAGCGTTTTGATTCTGCTCCATGGCAACCGCGGTTTTGTCTCGGAAGGCGAGCGCTCTCGAGCGTGACTGTTGTTGCGGTGTTGGTTCGACATTAAGGTCTTGATGGGGCCCAACCAACACAGTCTGATCTGCAGCTGATTCAGATTGGCTACAATGCACAGCCTGGTTGTCATGTGCTGCATAGCTGCCTAGAACTGTACTCAACGTTGTATCACTCAATGCTGCGCAAGCCTGGAGAGTTCCTTCTGACTGGAAGTTGAGTGGTTTGTGATACATCATAGAGAGCTTTACTGCGTTGATGAAGGAGGTGGACCTCACGCGTAAGGCCATCACTTAATTCCTGATGAAAGCTACGCTCTCTTCCACGAATGAGATTATCAACGACAAATTGCTGAGCTATTTTTCTGCCGAGGCTGATATAGGATTACATAGGTGGCGCACACAGTCTTGCGCCACGACTGTGGCAATGTCCGACCTGCAGTCCCGTCTTGAAGGGATCGACGAAATAGAATAGTGTCGATCGGTAGCACAAGTCCAATCATTCCTATGACTGCAAAGCAGGCACATGCCACCCGTACTGGAGCAGGTGTTGATCCGTCGGCGAAAGTGGCAATGAAGGGGGATAATAACGACGCTATTCGACCGACTGCAAAGAGTAACCCGTTACCTAAACCACGTTTTTCCACGCTGAGAGCTTGAGGCGTATACCTTGGAAAGACATCAGTTGTCGAGCTACAAGATGGCAAGAAAGTAGCAAGGACGACCTATGATGCATCGGAGGAAGAGATGCACGGGTCTATCACAGCACACATTGCGTTCAGCCAGAAACTGGCCATGGACGAAAACGCAAGATTCTGCGCTTGGGTTTTCACGGAAGTGAAAGCAGCGGCAAAGGTAGTACACGCTGCTCCTGTGAGAACCAGGGACCTCTTGCTACGGATGTGCTTATGTGATACCATCCACATGCTCAGGACAGGGCCAAAAATGCCAACCACTGAGGAGATGGTCCAGTTTCTGTATGTTGCGTAGTTGTTGCTCGCATTGAAAATGGGGTAGGGTATCTAAGCACGAGCCTTAGCCAGGGAAAGAGGGTTCGTCTCTATGTCACTTGTAGACTGCTGCGTGCATTCTATGATAGTGCTGCAGGCATTACTCGGGACTTTGGCTAGGGTTGGCAACTACCCGGCCCGCGGGTCCCATGGGTACCTATAGGTTAAGTGGGTTTAGGTAATTAAGCCTATAGGTATAGTATAAGGACTATACCTATAGGTTTAGGTAGCTTATAGATAGGGTACCTATAGGAAATATATATTTTTTATTAGAAGTTGAGATATTTTTATAGTAATTAGCCTAAAAAGTAGGTATAGTATATATTACTAGAATAATTACTATTACTTACTTACCTCTAAGTACCCCTTATTTACCCTTATAACTTAAACTATTAATTACTATAAACCTTACTTACTTTTAAGATAGCTTTAACTAGTTTAACGTCCTTAGGTATGATAATAATATATTTAATATAGATAGTAATAAAATTAATTACTAACCTTATTAGTTTAATAAACTTAAGAAATCAAGGGGATATATAGTTTTAAAAACGCTAGAAAGAAAGCTCTCTAAAGACTCTTATAGAGTAATAATAGCCATTTTCTCCTAGTAAAAGCTATTATTATTAAAACTATTATTATTATAGATCTTTTTATAAAGTTACTAGAAGGGGAGCTTAGGGATAATAAGGTTAATTAACTTCTAATAAGCTCTAATTTTATAAAAAGCTTTAGCTAAAGTAAGTTAGTTTATAGCTATTTTTATAGTAATTTAAGCTTACTTCTAGGGTATTAATAGTATTTCTTCTTAGGTTAGCTAGGAGTAAGAGATTAGCTAGAGAGAGACTTTCTAATAGACTTTCTAGCTATTTTCTTAATAACCTTAATAGTTCTAGTCTTTTTAGCTAAAGAAGGCTTAGTTATTTTCTTAGCTAAAAAAGGCTTAGTTTTCTTAGCTAAAAAAGGCCTAGTTCTTTAGGTATTTTAACCTAGAGTTAGAGTAGTAGTAATAACAGAATTCTAAGTAGGATTACTAATACTCTAAGGAGAATTAGTAGTATCTAAAGCAGGATTAGTAGTATTCTAAGGAGGATTACTAATATCTTAAGGATTACTAGTACCCTAAGGCGGATTAGTAATATCTAGAGTAGGATTAGTAGTATTCTAAAGAGGATTACTAGTATCTTAAGGAGGATTAATAGTATCCTAAGTAGTAGTAATAATATTCTAAGTAGTAGTAGTAGTATTCTAAGTTAGAGTAGTCTTCTAAGCTAATTTAATAAGCCTCTTCTTAGCCTAAGTAGCTTTATATTATGTTTTTAAGTATATAGAAGCTATAGCTTAGATAGATATTAGTATACATAGTTATTATAATTAATTAGGAGAATAATTACTACTTAGTATATAAGGTAGTTATAGGTTGTAAGAGGAAGGTTAAGAAATTAGAGAAGAAAAAGAATTTAAGATATATAATAATTTTATTAACTTAGTAAGAAAGTATAAACCTAATTATTAAGGATTTTAAAATTTATAAAATCTATTATTAATTAACTAAATATTATGAAAATATAGGAGTAGGCTTGTTAAATAGAGAATCTTCTAAATACTCTAATAAAAAGTTTAAAGCATTTTTATTTTTTATTTTCTTAGGATAAAGAGGGGGAAATTATAGTAGTTAACGCGCTAGTATATAGATTACTAGTTATATATTTAATATCTTTTAATATTTTAAAGCTAGAAAAAACTTATCTTTTAATAACTACCTACCTAATTATTATAACTATAACAAAAGCGTCATTATAGCTAGTATAAGTAAGGTACTATTATCTTTCTTGATAAATAACTAATTTAGCTAATATTCTTAGTTATTTAGTAAGTTACCTTATAAGATATCCTTAGAATATAATTATAATATATTCTATTTACTTTTATAATAGTCCTTTATACTAGTCTACTATAAGCTAATTACCTATATCTAGTATAGGAGTAAAGCGAAAAATAGACTTAGATTATTCGAAGAATACTAATACTAAGAAGTCTTATTAGCAAATTCATAATATAAATAAGGCTTAAAAAGAAGTTAATTATACTAAGAAGGCCCTTAGGTAGCAAAAGGCTTATAAAATAAAGCCCTTAAGGCTTTAAGTAAGTAAACTAATAGTTCTATAGCTAAATATATTAAGTTAGAAGCTTAAGAGATCTAATAAATTGAGGCCTACTAGTAAGTATTTTTACCTATTAATTTATTTAGAATACTAATAATTCTATAGTATATCTAAGGGAATTTACTTAAGCTAGCTTCTTATTAAAATAGCTAGTATAGCCTCCTCTAGCTATTATAATATTATAGCTAAAGATAGAGATAAGGCTTAGGAAGATATTCCTATTAATAAGATTAATAAGGACACCTAGATAAATCTAGATAATATTAAGGGGTTACTGAATTTTAATATAGGTATTAATAATAAAATACCTATTAGTGATATTATTAAGTAATATGCTATAATTATTAATAAGCTAGTCTAGGTAAGTAAATTACTATAAATAATTACTATAATTACTAATAATAATAATAAATATAGGAAAACTATATCTAAGAGTATTACTTCTTCTATAATAATTAGGAAGTTATACTTAATAGACTCTATATTAAGCTTAAGCGTCTTTTAAGCTATACTACCTTTACTATAGTTATTATAAATAACTATAGCTTAATTTAACTAAGCTATAATTATCTAGTAGCTAGTAATATCTTTACTAAGGAGGAGGTATTTCTTTAGTTTACTATTACTAAATATTAGTAACCTAGGCGCCTTTCTAAGAGAAAGTAGAAATACTTAATTCTAAACTCTTCTATTAAGAAGATTAAGACGTAAGTAATATATTATTATAGTAATCTTTTATTATTATACTAATTAAAATAGTAACTTTGCCTTAGTATACTATCCTGCCCTTAAGATATATAATATGTTATATATTATAGCTAAGCGCTACTATAGCTCTACCATGAAGCTATTAGTTAAGGCTATATTTATTAAAATTACTAGTTAGATAGTTAAGGGAGGTATTTAGGAGCTTATAGGTTTATCCTAGCTTTAGAATAACTTTACTACTTTTAATTAGGTAATTAATTAGGTAATTAACTTCCTATTTTAAATTGATAGTTTATTCTCTACTATTCTATAGCTAATCCCCTTCTTCCTTAAGCTTAAGCTTATATCGAATAATACTCCCTATAACTAGCTATAGGTTAGTAAGATAGCTCAGGAGCTTACTTATTAGCTGAACTTTTCGCTCTAAATAGTAGAGCTTTATTTAGATTTAAGAATTAGTAGTAGTATTAGGAATAGGAAGTAAGTAATTATTATAGTAATTATTTAAAGTAATCTAAGTAAACTATTGTAAGCTACGCCTAGGTTAAGTTTACCTAGGCTTCTGCCTAGGTTCACCGCCTCAAGGGGCTACCTAGGGCCTACCTAGTAGTTCCCTATAGGCTAGGAAAATCTCTACTAGAGAGGAAAACTTCCCCTTTTCCTCTTTAGCTTAAATAAATAGTATTATAATAACCTCCTATCAAATAAACTTAGGTCTAACCCCTTATATATTTAAGCTTATTATTATAATAATAATAATAGGTTAAGTGCTACTCCTTACTAGTTAGTAAGATAGTTAATCATAATATGACTGAAACTTAAGATAAGCTATTATATACTAACTTAATAATAGTATTAGAATCCCTCTAGTAATAGTTATAGGAGGTTAAGTAGGGGAATAGCTAATATATAGCTATATAGAACCCTATAAATACTACTAGTAAGGTACTAGTAATACCTAGTATAGTAAATTAAAAGCTATTACCCCTACTCTTAAAGTTTTTAAGTAAGTAGAAGGAATATACCTCCTAGGTATAATAAATAAGGTATAAGATTGCTATAGATAGGGCATTCTACCCTATAAATACAGAGATATAGTACCTTATTAACTCCTACTTAAATATTACTCCCTAATAAGTATTCTCTACTTTCTATAGAGCTAGGGGTAATAATAAGAAATATAACCTAGAGAATTTTATAACCTACCTTAATTAGACTTATAAGGACCCTAATATCTAGTTATAAGCTATAGCTTAACTATAAACCCTCTAGTAGAAAGGGAATAAAGCCCTAATAACCTTCCTATTGAGGTTTAAGTAAATACTAGCTAATATAAGTAGTATAAACTAGCTAAGTTAAGTCTAGATCTTACTTCTAAAGGCTTCTCTTACCTCTAGGCTAAGGGATTAGCTAATTGTTATTAACTTACTAGTTAATCATAATAGCTAGCTTAAAAGTTTAGAGTATTATATAGAAAATAGAGCGCTAGAAGGCCCCTAATAACTACTTAGTAACCTACTAGAGATCTATTACTAAGGATATTAAAGGGGATATTTATATAACTAGAGCTATATATATCTTATAAGTTAAGGAGGTAGGATATTATAACTATTAAAACTCTAGGTCCTCCTTAAGTACCTCCCTAGTATAATACTAATAGCTATAAAAGGATATAAGGAACTCCTATATCTACTATACTTATAGAGTTAGAGAGTATATTACTTAATACTACCCTAGTAAAGAGGATTTACTACCTAGGGTTATAAAAATAAAAACTTTAAAAGAAGAACCTACTTATTATAAGGTTATAAATAACCACTAAGTAGTAGCTAACTCCTCAGAAGAAGATAAGGAGTTAGAAAAAAACTAACTCTAGAGCGAATTCAAGCCCTAGAGCTTATTAAGGAGGAGATATTAAGTTAGAAGAAATATAAATAGAAATAACTAGCTAATAATACGCTTATTATTATAAATTAGACTTAATAGAAAATATCTAGCTTATACCTTAGTAAATACTAGGAGTAATATTTATATAATAATTAACCTTTCCCTAGTTTAATACTTTTACTTTTTATATATTAAGAAGAGATACTAACTTATAAGGGGATATATACTTAGCAGATTATTACTAGGTAATACCCTAAGTATAATAATACTTAAACTAGAGATAAGTAGTAATATTTAATATATCGTTATATATATAATTAATAGCTCAAACTCTAATATCCTCTTAAGGCGCCCCTAGATAGAATAGAACTAGGTTATTTATAATATTATAGCTTATTAAGTATACTATAAGAGGGGGCGTATTAGGTTATACTTAAGGGACAAGGAAGAAACGCTCTTTATAAAAGAAATAAGGGTTATGAGGTTCCTTAATATACCCTTATTCTTTATAATCTACTAATACCTAGCGAGATAATAGGATAGGTATTAAGAGGGTATTATAGAGGTATTAGTATAAGCTATTAGCTTAGCTAATATTAAGAAAGCTTTAAACCTAAAGATAAAAGAGGATTAATAATACTATTTATTAAGTTAGGTATTAAAGGAATTACCTAACCTCTTTAACTCTAATAAGGCTTACCTACTACCCCCTAGGTAACCTAGGGTAAATTACTAGATTAACCTTATACTAGGACTAAACAGAAGAGAACTATTACCCCCTTAAAGCCCCCTCTATAATATATTAAGAGAAGAACTACTGGTATTAAAGAAAACCCTATAGGACCTCCTAGATAAGGAGTTTATTAAGGCTAGTAGCTTACTAACTAGGTTATTAATACTCTTTATAAGAAAACTAAATAAGGGGATTTATTTCTATATTAATTATAAAGCTCTTAATATAATTATTAAAAAAAACTATTACCCCCTCCTATTAATCTCTAAGATATTATATTCAACACGTATAACTAAATAATATATAAAGTTAGATATAATAATAGCTTTCTATAAGTTAAGAGTAATAGAAGGGTATTAAGAGATAATTATATTCTATACCTAGGATAGATTATTGAAATAAGTAGTTTACCTATTTAGCCTACCTAGTACCCCTACTAGCTTCTAGTAGTATATTAATAGCGCCCTATGGACTTCTTCAACAACTCTATTACTACTTATATAAATAATATATTAATTTATTCTAATAGAATAAAGGAAGACTAGAAGAAGAAGGTCTAGGAGGTCCTCCAGAGGTTAATAAATACTAAGCTAAACTTTAACTCTATAAAGTATAAGTTCTTAGTAATAAGAGTTAAGTATATAGGGTTTATGATAACTGTAAGAGAGGGCTTCTCTTATAACCTTAAGAAACTCAAAGTAATTACTAAGTAGCTACTCCTTACCTCCCTAAAGAGTATTTAGAGCTTCCTAGGGTTTATAAAATATTATAATATATTTCTATTAAGATATAGGGATATTATTAGATTACGTATAGAGCTTACTAGGAAGAATATAACATTCTAATAAGGGAATAACTAAGAATAAGCTTCCTCCTAGCTTAAATAGCTCTTTAGTACCTAGCTAATACTCTATTAGTTTAACCTAGAAGATAAAACTATTATTAAAACTAATTATTTAGGATTTATACTAAGAGGGATACTCTCTTAGATTAATCTAGAGGATATTTAGCGCCCTATAGTATTATATTTATAGAAGCTCTTACTTACTTAGTATAATTACTTTATTTATAATAAGGAGCTCTTAGTAGTTTTTTCTTATTTATATATATAGAGAGTAGAGCTATATAATATAACCTCTTTTAAGATATTAACAAATTACTAGGGGCTTAAATATTTTATAAAGAAGTAGCGCTTTATAGAGCGCTAGAGTTAGTAAATAGAAGAGTTATCTTAGTATAACTTTATTATTAAGTATTACCCTAATAAGGAAGTAATAGCTCCTAATACTCTCTCTTAGAAAGAATAAGATATATTATGAGAGTAGAATAATAAGTAGAAGTAAGGGAGGGTCTTATAGCTAATACTAAACTATACCTACTCTTATAAGAGCCTTGTAGCTAGCCCCCTAGTAAGGAGAAGTTAGAGGAGTTATATTAATATCCTAAATACTATAGTTTCTAATAATAACTCTAAACTATAAGTATTATAGCTAGAGACTATAAAGAAGGATATAATATCTAAAGCTATATACTATAGAGTTATTTACTAGCTTTAGAGCTTCCTATTAAATATAAGGGCTGAAGTTTAAATTAGTAAGTATAATATTAACAGTTAGAAGAGGCTAATATTTAGAGGGAGGCTATAGGTACCTAGCAGGGCGGATAATAATAACTTACTAGGGGGGCTTTATATAAAGATTATTTAGTAGAGCTATAACTTAAATATAACTACTTACCTAGGCTATAATAATATACTAGAAATAGTAAGCTAGTAGTTCTACTAGCTAGGATAATTATAGATAGTATAGAGGTTTATAAGGAATTATAATATCTATAGAGAGATATATATCTAGAGGTAAGCTAAGAGGGGCTTCCTAAAGCCCCTACTAGTACCTACCTAGTTATACTTAGACCTCTTAATAGACTTTATTATAAAGTTACTACTTATAAAGGATAATATTAACTAATACTTATAAGTTATAATAAATAAGCTAGGTATATTAGTAATACTAGAGGAGATAGGTACTATAGAGGTAAGAGCTTATACCTACTAGTTCCTTACTTATTACTTCTAGTTCTATAGGTTCCTATATAGTATTAGTAGTAACTATAGGTCTAACTAGGTAAGCTACTTCTAGGCTAAATTTTACTACCTTGCTATTATAAAGAGACTATTAAGTATTATATACTACTTATAGACTAATAGTAATACTAAGGGGTAGACCTAGGAGATATAGGCTATCCTATGGGTATTTATAACTTAGGCGTAGGATAACTAGGGATAGCTACTACCTACTACCTAGCTAGTGCTCTAAAATAGGGTTAGGAATATAACTATGTAAGGGACTGGATACCTAGACCGGAGAAGCCGGAGACGCCTCAGCTAGTATAGGCCGAAGGGATAGAGAGGCCTATAGGTCTAGGGCATAGAACCCTTATAGCAAAGACCTAGCGAATACTTACTAAAGGCTAGAAATAAAGGATCTTAAAAAAAACAAGCAAAAGTAGTATAATAATACTAATCCTACCTTTTAGGTGCTTCTATTATTAGTTTAATCTAACTATAGCTCTTAGCCCCTTGATATCTTTATAATTCTTTTGCTTCTACCCTGCTTTAGGAAGGTTAGTAATAATAATAGTACTATATACCTAAGTAATACTTACTAATTAAGCTAAAGAACCTATGCCTAATATTTACTAAGAGTAGAGCGAAATAGCCTATATAAACCTATATAAGGAAGCCGACTCTAGGGAGTAATTAGAGGATAATACGAGCTAATAAGGGGAGGTAAGAAGCTATGCTTTAAGCGAGGCTAGGGACCCCGAAGAGAACGGGCTACTTATGCTAAATGCTCGCTATATAGATAACGAGTATATATAGGAAAATAGGGAATATAAGACCCCTTCCTATAGACTAGATAGGCTAATAGGCTAGAAGTCTATAGCTATAGCTAATAGGCTAGCCTGAGCTAGAGGGCTAGATAAAGCAACTTGCTAAGTGCTAATATAATAGATTATAATTATAATAGCTAATCAATAAGAGCTAATTGCTACTACGTTAAGCAACTAAGCTCCTGCTAAGCAATCGCCTAAGGTTTATAAAAAACCCCGAACTATAATATAGCACGCTTTACTAGCAAATCTATTAGTATAATAAGGGAGGATTAGCTTATTATAGTTAAAGAGGCTTATAAGCACCGCCCTAGCTGCTCTAATAGCTAGTATATCTAGTAGGCTTTGAGTATAATAGAGTATACCCTATTAATAGAATAGCGGAATTATTAGCAAATACTTATAGATAAGTTAGGGAACTAGCTAGACCCTAAATAGGAAGACTTTAGAATTCTTATAAGAAGGTAGTATATTATACCTAAGCTCTAAGAGTAGAACTACTATAATACTTTAAGATAGTATTATTAAAAGGATAATAAGAAACTAATTATATATTAACTAAGTAATTAGCGAGCTGAGTATAGGTAATATAAAGGCGCACGCCTTCTTTTAGGGCCTTATTAGGACCCTAAAGGATAAACTCTTTAAATAGGATATTAACTATATTAATATGTATATTATTACCCTATATATAGAGAGATTATAGGAGATTATAGAAGGGAGATATAGGGGAACGTCCGCTAGCTATTCCGAGTTATATAAGCGACTATACTTAGGCTCTCTAGACCGCCCTTATAAGAGCAGCTTATAACCCCCTAGGTCGATAGACTTAAGGGATCGCTACCTAGAGACCCTATCCTAGAACGACTACTTAGCAGATGCTCGCGCAGTGCCTAGCGCTAGTAGTATATCTACTAACTCCCGGGGACCCTAATACTATAACTATAAGAAGTATAGCTATATTTCCCCTAATTATACTAAAACCTATGCGTAGCTAATAAGTAGCAATTAGAACCTAAACCTAAGACGGGGCGGGATAAGTATAATTATAATACCTAGTATAACTAATACTAAAGACTCGGGAAATAAGTAAATATAGATATAACCCCGAGGGGTATTATATTAGAAATCACCTCGGTTCTAGTAGGATAGACTATTAAGGGATAGGTATTAGCACTCCGAGCGTCTAGCAAAGTTAAACTAGAGGTTAATATAGATATCTATATAGTAATAGATATTATATAAGAAGATCTCGTTAAGAGGCTCTAACTAATAGAGGCTACTAGTATTATAGCCCCTGAATTAGTAGATTTCTAGGGAAGGCCTATACCTATAGGTAAGGTCTACTAGCTTATATTCTTCCTTATAAATAGTTAGGGTTACTTATAGAAGATTCGCTAGGCTTTTATTATAAGCCTTTACCCTAAAAAAGCAGGAGATATCCTTCTATCTAATAACTTAATAAGATAGGAAAGTATCTATATAAATACTTATATATATACCTAGTTATATAAACCCCTCTCGCTCGCTAAGCTAGAAGCAATTATCTAAGAGATTATAGAGAATAGCTAATAAGCTTATATTATATATCTAATAGGTGCTATAAGCCCTAATAAGAAGGATATAGAGTCCTTAGATAAAGATTCGCTAGATAATAAGTAAGAGAAGAAGATTCCTAGAGAACTTTAAGACTTTATTAATATTTTTAATAAGGAGAAAATAAAGAAAGTTCCGAGGCTAAAGGGATTAGTATATTATATCGAACTAAAACCTAGTAAGGAACCCCTATATAGACCTATATACCCTATATTAGTAGAGTAGTTATAAACGCTCGCTAAGTATATCTAGGATATAGAGGTAGCAGGCTATATATACTGCTTAACTAGCTCCGCAGGAGCACTAGTGCTATTTATACCTAAGAAGGATAGAAGCTTATAACTATATATAGATTATAAGGGATTAAATAAAATCATAATAAAGAACTATTATCCTCTGCTATTAATTAGCAAGCTTTTAGATAGACTCGCTAGAGTAAAGTTTATTTCTAATATTAATTTAAGCGAGGTATACTATTAAATTATAATTAATAAAGTAAATAGGTAGAAGATAGTATTTAGAATATAATATAGGTACTTTAAGTATACCGTAATACTATTTAGGCTTATAAATACCCTAGTAACCTTTTAGGCATATATTTACTAAATACTTACTAACCTTTTAAATACCTACTATATTATATACCTAGATAATATTCTAATCTACTTAGATATAAGGGAATAATATACTAAGGACCTCTATACTATCTTATACTACCTAAGAGCTACTAAGCTATTTATAAAACTAAAGAAGTATAACTTCTACTAGATAGAAGTAGATTTTCTAGGGTTCTATATTACCTAAAATAGTATTAAGATAGACCCGGATAGAGTCCGAGTAGTTGCTAAATAGCTAGTACTAAAGTCTTTTAGAGATATCTAAGTATTCCTTAGTTTCTATAACTTTAATTATAAGTTTACTATAAGATATTCTTATATTATAGCTCTTATAAATAGCACGCTTAAGGGAAGCTAAAATAGCATAAAGTCGGGAGCCTTTACCTAGATAAGGGAGATATAGACTATATTTAAGATACTTCAGAGAGTATTTACTAAAGCCCTAATACTAAGATACTATAACCTAGCATTAGAAACCAGGGTTAAGACTAATATATCTACTTAGTTAGTATCTAGTATGCTCTTATAGAAGCATAGCATAGTTTAGCACCTAGTAGCCTTCTAGTTAAGGAAGCTCTTAGATATAGAGAGGTACTAGGCTATAGGGTAATAGGAACTCCTTGCTATTATAAAAAGTTTAGATTACTAGGTATAATACCTATAAGGACTCCCTGAGAAATTCATAATACTTATAGACTATAAAGCGCTAAAAGGAGTTCTCGCTATGCTTATATAGGATATTTATAGAAGACTTACGCAATAAGTTTACTACTTATTAGTATTTGACTTCGAAATCTAGTATAAATCGGGGGTTACTAATCTAGTAAATAGACTATTATAACGCCCTAACTATATAATAGAAGATGCTAAGGTAGATAATATACTTCTTACCCTTAGAAAGAAACTTAGGCTTATTAGCTAGCTTTTAGTAAATATTCGCTAGTATATTACTAA